>JAJEJO010005218.1:703082-722616 GCA_020662805.1 Glaucomys volans
AGGAATGTGGAATTCTTCTCAGCCACATCGCCATTGCCTGCCAGTCATTATGTAGAGATCAGTCCTTCAAAAGGCCTGAAAACTCTCAGCTTGCAACTGAGTTACTCCTCCTTCCTGCGTAAGAAAGAAGAGCAGACAGGCGAGTTGGCACTGGTCACAGTCATTGTCCAACTCCCAGTACCAGGCTGGCCCCAGGGCATTTCCAACTGGGCCTTGTTACTTACCACTGGTTCTCCCAGGTATGGTCTTTGAAATGCCCCATGGATTTTGGCTTGCGGGCAGTTCCCTTGCCCCACCCATCCACCCCTGCCACCCCCAGTCCACACCTCAGCCAGACTTCAGATTCCATACCATAAACCAAGATGGCAGCACACAAGAGCTCCCCCAGATAAAACGATCCATAGGTAACACCTCCCAAGAGCAGACCAGGCTAGCCTGCAGTTGCTAAGGAAGAGAGAAGAAGGGGCATTGGTGTCCTAGGTCTGTTTCTTTCTCCCCAATTTCCTTTATCTGTGCAAAGTGCTAGCAGATGATTATTACAAGCACAACAGTGTGCCTGGGGCACTGGGCTTCCAGGAAAGCCCAGCCTTGAGAAGAGGTAGGAGGAGGGGAGGGAAAGGGAAAGGGAAAGGATAGGCCCTAAGACCTTCCGGCTTGGCTTCATCCAACTACCACCCACTTGATCTTTATCAACCATCTAGATCATCTCCCTATGCATCATGGCAAAGGGAAGGGTACTGGACTGGAATAAACCAAACCTGCAAAGCCTCAGTGCTGGTATCTGGTCCCAACCCAAACCCTCAAAAGCCAAAGAAACTACTCAAGTCATTTTTGTTTGCTTGTATTATTTTCTTTATAAAATTGGGAATTTGAAGCCTATATTACTTATCCTGGTAAGTTTATCAAGAGTCACAAAGGACATCACACACAGGAGCTGGCTGGACCAGATAGGAGCTGAGTGTTATTACCACCTTAGTTGAAACCAGCCCAGGAAGAACAGACTTCCCTGAAGTATTTTCCAGCTGACCCCTACATGCAGAGTTGCCCTGGTCATCTCCAATTTGGTCTCTTGAGTTGATTTTCACCTTTTATTTCCCTTTGTCTTTCCTAAGGGACTGGAAGGTGTGTTAGCTTTCATTGCTGTGGCAAATACCTGAGAAAAACAACTTAAAAAGGAAAGATATTTTGGCTCATGGTTTCAAAGGTGTCAGTCCATGGTCACCTGGCTCCTCTGCTCTGGGCCTGAAGTGAGGCAGAACATCATGGCGGAAGGGCATGGTGCAGGGAAGCTGCTCAACTCATGGCAGCCAGGAAGCAGGGTGTGGGGGGATGACCTTCCCAGGCATGTCCCCAATGACCTACTTTCTTCAACCAATTTCCACCTCCTGCAGTTTCCACTCCTCTAAGTAGTCCATTCAGCTACCAATGGATTAATCCATTGAAGAAGTCAGAACTCTCATGAGCCCATCACTTCCCCAAAACCCCAGCTCTGGACATTGCTGCTTGGGATTCAAAAGCCTTCAACACAGGAGTCTCTCACGTCATCTCCAAACTGTAAAAGAAGGAAAGGAAATGGGGATTCCTCGGTCTTTCTGTCCACAGACAGGGTGCTCAGCTAGGGAGAGGCCTCCCAGACCCAGATACCTGTGACTAAGGAGACCAGTGACTCTCCTCCTCTGTGGCATCATCTCTTCGTGCCACAAGAAAACCCTTTGTAATTCAGTGACTCTAAAACAAGGAGGGTTTTCTCAGGAGTGTGTTAGCTTCCTAGAGTCTTGGGATGGCCAGAGACCAAACTTGTAAAGATGTAGAAGAAAGTCCCGCTCCCATTTTTTATCTGCCTGCCTGTGAGGTTTATGTGCCTGAGGATTTCTTAGCCTAAGTTCAAGAAGTTTTTTTTAAAAAAATTTATAATTTACTTTATTATTTTTGTTAGCAGCTTTTAGTAACTTTAATTACCCTGCTCCACTTATTTTCCCTTCCTTTTCCTCCCTCCTCTCTTTCTTTTCTCTCTCCTTCCTTCCTCCCCCATTTTTCTTTCTTCCTTTCTTTTTTTCTCTCTCTCTCTCTCTCTCTCTCTCTCTCTCTCTCTCTCTCTCTCTCTCCCCTTCCTTCCTTAGCCTGGAGGCTCCAAGATCATACTGGGGGAGCATTTCTTAATGCCCTTTAGAGGGCTTCCCTTTTAGACCTAGTTTTCCTTGGGGCCCTTGGACATGCACATCAGGAGGAGCAGCACACCTTGGACTGCCCTCAGTTCACACCTGAGGCCACGTGCATAGCTATTTGCTCCCAGATCCTTGGGATGCTTCTCTCCCCACCTTGGAATGTTGCCAAACTCCAGGAACTAGGGATACAGGGAGGGGGAAAAAAACATATTGTTGCAATCCCCTCCTCCCCCTTGATCATTAATTGTATCCTGCTGGGAGCCCTCTGCACTGGGGTGAGCATGTGTCAAACACATTTCCCTCTTCCCAGCACTTGCCAAGGGTGTGTTAGCCTCTTATTTTGAAACCCCCCTCTCTGAGGCGTCCAGAGAGTCAGACCAGAGGAAGGAGGGGGAGGAGAAGATTACAGCGAGCAGCAGGCTGGGGTCAGGCTCTGGGCTGGAGTCCGAACTTCCTCCCTGGACAAAGGATGGGGGCCTGCAGTTCTTCTGCAGAAATCAGCTGTTGGCTGGCCAGGCAAGGGACCCACTGGGGTGACCGGAAGTTAAGAGGAAATGGACTCAGTTGGGCTTCTCCTTAAAGGATGGAGAAGCTGATCTTTTCTCTGCCCCCTCTCTCCTCCTGAGGGCCCCAGACAACCTCAACAGCCTGACACCACTGCTTCCCCTCCCAGCAATTTTGAATCTTCGAAGAGAGCAGAGTAAGTAAAAATATCCTTCCCAGGTATTTATTTCCCCTGGAGGGCAACCAGGTACGTGATCAGGAGACCAGGAACAATCAATTGCCTTCTATCAGGGGAAGGAGCAGTCACAATTTGGGGGTCCCGGAAATTCAGTGGTTTCTTCCACTGACTGAGCTCATCCTCGCCTTTGGAGTTGCTCACAGGACCAAGGATGAGCTCCCCAGCAGCCCCTCCGAGGACAGAGGCCTGTCTTCTGCCCTCCTACACAGCCAGCTCTTCCCTTCAGCCCGCAGTGTAGGAAGACATCAAATGGCTCTTGCAGATCAAGGTTACTTCTCAAAAATACTGCTTCTCTCAAATGCTGAAGGATCCTTTTTCCAGTAGCAAGAGAGAGAGCTATCAAGCTTCTATTCCCCTTTACCACATCTACTACCTTCCTCTGTGTTATTATTATCACTAATATTTTGCTATTGGAGATTGAACCCAGAGGTTCTCTACCTCTAGGTGACATTCCCAGCCCTTTCTATTTTGTATTTAGAGACAGAGTCACTAAGTTGCCCAGGCTGGCCTCAAACTTGTGATCCTCCTGCCTCAGCCTCCCAAGTAGCTGGGATTAAGGCGTGGCCACCGCACCTAGCTGACATGTGGTATTCTCAGCCCCTATGGGTTCCATCTTTGGGTGGGCTTAAGAGGAAGCTGCTGGGTCCAAGGCTTCCTGTGGAGCATCAGGAGAAGCCAGGTTTAGAGACAGAGAGATCTGAGTCTCTGCCTTCACCTCTGGCCTCACAAGGTAGGTCACCTCATAACCTACCTCCCCTGAGCAGCATGAGCTTTAGGGTAGTCGTCTCTAAATTTATTTTTTAAAGATCGAATGTGATTATGTACGTAAAACCCTTAATACTTTGAGTAGCTCGTGGCTTTATTATTGTAACAAAGTTAAACATGCTGAGAGGGACATCTTAAAATCCCTATTGGATTTGCCTCATTTACCAATGCCAATGCCACCCCTGGCCACGCTGCTCCTGTCCCCAGTACAAGGCCTCTCAAGTTGAGAGCAGACATATGCCCACTACCATAGCTCTCTGCAGTCCCATGAAAACTCAATGCAAATGGAGATAGGCAAAAATATGCCCAAGTCTGACTCTCCTCCGGCCCTGGCCTGACTTCCAGGAAGCACCACGTGCACACCACCACGTATGGCTGCTATTCCCGCCTCGTTCAGCCTCAGCATCCCACATCCCTACAAGCCAGCATCCTGAACCCAAGTCACAGCTGGTCCTTGAGGCAGCCTGAGGCCTGACACCACCTGTCAAGAAAACGCACAGGGCCCCCTCTGCCCCATCCCCACCACTCCCCCAACACTCTCCTACTACTGTTCCTATGTCGCACATCTGGCCAAAGCAAACCGGGCTCTGGAGCCAGCCCCCAGCAAACAGCTGCAATACAAAGTTAGAGGAAACCTAGGCCTTCATCTGCCTGCTCAGCTTGGGAGCCCTCCTGGAGGACAAGAAATGAAGCCTGACTTCTCCATTAGCCCTCACCCAGGCCTGACCTTGCTCTCTGGAAGAGCAGGTCCTCCTCCCTTCAGGGCCCTGACATGGTTCTCAGCCATTTTCCACACATTGGGTGGCTGGGTCCTGCCATGAATTGCTGTCTTTGAGAAAAGGGAGAGCTCACTGTGAACATAGGTGTTAGGAGCCATACGACCAGCTATGCAAGTTTGATATCAGCCTCTATTCATGGTTCTCAGGCTGAGTTTAAGTTTGGAGATAGATGAGAATCTCAGATCAATGAGAAGAGGGAAAGCTGGAAGAACAAAGGGATGGGAAGAAAGAGGAACAGCTGGAGGGAGGAACCCAGGGAAGGCCTGTTGGCACCTTTGTCAGTCAATGATGCGTGTGTTTTCCCCTTTAAACTCTAGATGCTCTTAGATTTTGATTATTCCCATTTTGCATCTAAAATATTGCCCCAAAGAGAAGGGACTTGCTCGAGGTCACTCGGTTGGTAAATGGCAGAGCAAAGACTGGAGCCCAGGTCTTCCAGCTCCAAGGCCAGGAACCTACATCCAGCTACCGCTGTTATCCAATGACTCTGAGATTAACTCTCTACATCATTCACTTTTTCAGTCCCACCAACTGGAGTGATGCCTCTGTAGACTCAGTGGTCCCCATGCGTTCAATGATCAGGTCTGCATCATCAACCAAGGCTGGTAGCCCCTTACTTTGGTGTTCCTAAAGGCTACTGGTGGTGGTAATGGTGCTAGGAGATGGGAATAGCATGGTGGAGGTGGCTGTAGCCATGGTGGAGATGATGGTGTTGGTGGTGGTGAAGATGCAGGTAGTTGTGATGGTGGAGATGGTGGTGGTGGAAGCGGTTACAGATGTTAATGATGATGGTGGTGATGCTTGTAGTTGTGGTAGGGGTCATGGTGGTAGTGATTGTGAAGATGGTGACTATGGTGTTGATGGTGATGGTGTCAGTGATGGTGGGAGCCATGCTGGTGATGGTGGTGGTTGTAGTGGTGGTATACATGGTGTATGGTAGTAGTGGCAGTGATGGTGATGGTGGTGATGGTGGCTTGCTCTTCTTGTCGCTATGGGCAGTGGTAGGAGTAACACGAGACATTAATGAACCAGCCAGTGGTCCATGTCTAAAATCCTCCCTTGCATCCACTCCCTATCTTCTGATCTGATTTTGTGTTAAAAAAATAAAATAAAATAGCAGAGCTCTGGACTTTTGTTTGTTGGTAGCAACATCTGTAAGATGATATGAAGCCTCTTATTTATTTATTTTTGAAAGGATGTAAGGGAAACAACTTCCCTTAGTCAAACAAAACACAGCATCCCCAAGGCTTTGGAAATGGAAGCTGCCTCTCCAGGTGGGGAGATGAAGCCAAGCAGCTCACACAGCGTCGCCCCTGAGTTTCCTGGTATCCCTATTCTTCTCTCCCCCACTGTCACATCCAGGATCAGGTCAGCCCAGGAATCAATCATAGTCCTTCAGAGCTCTGGCCCAAGTGTGGCAAGCATCTCTCCCTGGGTTCTTCTTAGCTCATCTAGAGACTGGAATTCAAAAGAGAGATTGAGAGAGGGAGAGAGAAAGACTGGGGCAAGAAAACCAAAAGGAAAACAAACAAAGAGAACACAGGAAGTTTAGACAGCACCCAGATGACAGAGCTCACTTCCTGAGGTTCTATAGTCACTCCTTCCCAGGGTTGGCCACTCATGTCATGTCTCTGAGTAGCTCAAAAGGCTGGGATGATTTAGAAGACACCTTCCAGAGGCCATGCCCCCGGAGCTCTGTCTTCTTTCCGTGTGGAAGCGGTGTAGCATTGCTTCACCTGTTCCCCTGGTCACTTCAAGCTCTTGGAGCCCAAGTTAAGATCACCCATCTTAGAGTCCACCCAGGGTGGGGCGGTCCTCATGCCCCTTGTGCCTCCACTTGCCCAGATGTCCAGCAACACTCAGGCAACCACTGAAACAAACAGCACACCCTTCTGTGACTGACCTGGCTCTTCTCATTGCCCCAAGAGCCCGATAATGATATACAGACACTTTCTGATGAGATGACTGACACCCCTAAAACAACCACACAGCCATCACCATGGAAAAGCTCAGTGTGAGAGATCACCCTCCGCCATTTTCCTGGCTACTTGCTGGAGGCAAGATTTTTCAAAGACTGGGAAAATTTAGCACTGAACACCAGCTCTCAGCCCACAGGGTCCTCCCAGGGGGAGCTGGCCCAAGGGTGCTGCAGCGCCCTCAGCCTCCTCTGCTGGCTCCTCTCAGCTCCAGGCTTCATTTCCTGGGACTCTGCCCCCTCACAGTCCTCATGCAAGTCCCTCCAGGACTTTTCGAGAAGTTCTGATAAGGGGCACAAGGGTGGAGAGATAGAAAACAAGCAGGAGAACGCTATCTGGGACATTTTATTTCTCTTTTGCCATTCAAGTAACAATCTGTGCCTGGTCGGTACAGACAGCAGAGTTTAGTTATTCTGTTCGCCTCCTACCCTATTCCCATCCCAGGGGTGGGGCCGACTGATATTTTTTCAAGGCTGTACTAAAAATTCCAGCCTCCCTTATGATTCCAACACCCCAATTACCATTTCAGGCACAGCCTGTCACTCACAGGCCAGCTCCGGAGGCCAGCCGCTCCCCCGTGCACTTTGGGGCGGCCTTGAAGCATTTGGAGACTTGGGAGGTGCAAGACATTCCCTCTCTATCTCGCACACGTGTTGCTGGAGGACTGAAACTGTTTCCTTTTAGCAGAACATTCCTGACAACGCTCCTGACTCTCCCGCAGGGTTATCACTCCCGGCTCCATAACGAGGCCTAATCTCACCACAGAAGTCAAACTGTTTCCATGTCCCATCCCTCAGCGGGTAGGTTTTCTGAATCTCTCCGGAGAGTGGGAGTGGAAGTCCCAAGGAGAGGAAGATTCGCCCTGGGAGATCCCCAGCCTGGTTCTTGGAGGGTTAAGTTAGCCTGGTTCTGCAAGAACATGGACGCTCCCCTGATTCCAGATGGAGAATGTGAAAGAAATGGCTTCAGCGCGGGAACTTGTTTGGTTATCTTGGAGTATGCACTGGGGCTAACTCATCCTGGCCGGTCCTTCCGGATGTGGCCTTGCTCAGAACCAGGCTTTACACAGAAGTCCTGTTCCCTGGGGTTGCCTCCTCCCAGGCTGATAAAGGGTTTCATCATGGATGACTCAAGAGGTTGAGACGCAAGCTCTGGTGATGGTTAATGAGGCCTCCAGCCCCATCTGACCTCACATTCTAGCCGTTGACAGGTCCAGGCGGGCTGGCCAAACAGCCTCCCAACCAGGCTGAGACAAACGGTCTCAGGCTCCACACCCCTCTGCCTCCAAGTCCTTCTCCTGGATTGTAGTCCACCTCCGAGGCTCCCCATGGATCAGTTCCAGGCCGTGGTTTCTCTCGTGGGCAAATGAACAAACCAGGATAAATGAGACTATTACTATTCTCCACGCCCCGCATTATGGCCATCTTGGAGCTTGGTCTCCATCTCTGGCCCTTCCTTACTTCTTCCCAGACTCTCTCTTTCCCACTGGATCTGTTCAGGGCCTAAGTAAATGGATCTGAATCTTGACTTGTGTTAAAAAGCATGAGGTAGGGCCCACCTCCTGTGTGCAGAGTAGACTTTTAATTAGTTAAAGAACAGAGAGAGTCAGAGAAAGAGAGGGGCCAGCTTGTTCTCCAGCCAAAGGCATGATGGGGAACGGACTGGTCAATCCCTCAGATCCCAAGGACAGAACTGGAAGCCATCAGAGAGACAGCCAAGCAGCTCTCCAGTCTCCATGTGGTTTGAAGTCTCCATGTGGTTACCAGACAGGCTGGCCAGGACACAGATCTTGTCCTAGAGTTAAACGTCACTTTGCAAACACCGGAAGGAACGGGAAAAGCCGGAGCATGTAGGGAGCAACGATGCCCCCCACCCGAGGGCAGGGGCTCTAACCCATGTGCTGCATGGGCCGTGTCCATCCATACTGGGCTCGCGGCTGAGGCTGAGACCGCGCCAGGTCCTCAGGTGGCAGCGGTCCACAGTCGGACTCAGGGCCTCAGTGATAATCACCAACGCCCCTCCTGCTGCTGCTGTTTGGTTCTCTAGAAGCCTTTCACACGCTTAGGCACACTGCCCTTCCTCCTTCACTGGGGAGAGAGGAGCCGAGGATGCAGACTCAGGCCTCTGTCTGTCTTCTCCCCTGCAGAAGGGAATGGATGATCCTGAGCCGGGACTTGGGAACATGAGGCCTACAGTCACAGTGGCCAGGCTTGCAAAGTCAAGGTGACCAAAGAGTGCAGGTCATGTTAGTTCTTAGAATTGCTTGGCCCCAGCACACTGCAGCTTTAACTAATCATCACCTTATGATGCTGGCCCACAGTTAGGGTAGAAATTGTTCAAACACTGATAAGCTAAACGAAAAGCCACACACCACTAACTACCATTGCAGCCACTAACAGGTACATCTATATATGTGTGTGTGTGATGTACAAATATGCATATATTTTTTAAGCTGTTCCATCCCATTATGCTATAAATATTATGTAAAGTTTCTAAAACATTCCATAACTTCTTTTTTACTTAGAACTCAAAAAAATGATGACAATAACTTTCCATGTCACTACACTGGCGTACACTGTTTTTATACCTGTTGCCTAGTGTTCCATTGTATTAATAATCGTGAACACTGGTATTTTCTTTTTCATTTTATATCATCACAAATAATGCTGTCATGACACTTTTGAGCCTATCTCTGTGTGGGTGGCTGTCTGATTATTTCCTGAAGATAAATTCCTGGAAGTGAAGGAGCTTGGTCAGGTCACCACCGTCTGAGGCTTTCAGCACACCTGCTAGAGGGTGTGCCTCCCTGCAACCCCGGCAGCAGTGGTCTCCAGGAGTCTGAGGCTTAGCCAGCCAATGCACCAGCAGTAGGGGACAGCCAGAGTGACAGGGTGCAGGCCACGTCTGGGGGGACTTTGTGTGACTCGAAGCAGAGACTGGACTCTGATTTCCAGGGATTAGAGAGGTTTTCACATTTTCAAGCAGAGCATGACTTGGCCCAAAGCAGAAGCAGAAAGAGGGACAAAACAGAGGCCCAGAAATGGCACAGAGCCCCAGTCTAGCTGCATGAAGAAAAGATAGCATGGACATGGGCGGCAGGGGTGCTGGGGGCGGGGACAGGGAAGGGAGGAGAGTAAGAACCCGGAGCAGGAGCAGCAGAGGCAGGTGAGGGACGTCCTCCAGGGAGTCATTAGAGATGACCCAAAGATCTGAAGTCTGCGCTGGAAGGATGGAGATGCTGATGGTGCGAGGATAACAGCAGCAGGGCGATTTTAGGAGAAAGCCTGATTTGTTCTGGCTAGGTGGACCGTACACACCCCTGCAGAGCTGGGATCTGGGCTGGAAGTGGGCTTGAACACAGGGCTGCGTCTGCAGAAGAGGAACAACGAGAAGAGAGGCCAAGGACAGACGCTTGGCAGTCCCAACTGTCAGGGTGGGAGGAGACAAAAAAGGCAAGAAGATGATGGAGAAAGAGTGACCAGAGAGGAAGGAAGAGAACAGGCACATTCCACGGGAGGGAGGCAGCAGAAGAAGAGAAGACAGGAAGAGGAGGTCACGGGTACAGAGGCCAAATCACTAATATGTGGAGGAGGTGCCCCCAGAATCGGCTGCACCCCTGAGCTCTTCTCAGAATGAAACAAGGGCATCACCAACCTGCCATGGTCGTGGAGCAACCTGGGTTGAGCCTTTACTAAGGACAAAAACAGGAGTGAAGCAAAAGGATGGGTTCCTCGGCCCAGGACCGTGGCACAAGGGGACATTTGTAGGCCAAGCCAGGCAGAAACGCTTCCACCCAACTCCTGGCTCAAACTGCTCAAGCCCAACGGGACAGTCTTTTTTTGAGTGGCAGAAATGAACACGCAGCATACAGAGAGGTGCCACAGAGAGCAAGAACTCAGCCTTGCACTGGCAAAGGCAGGGCCAGGATGCCAGCCCTAGTGCTTTGTGTTGATTAGCAGAATGTCAATCCAGAAGAAGGAATGGTCGCGTCTCTGTCTATGTTATGGGGAAGCTGTATCTGAATTTCCTGCTTCTTAATTCAGTGAGAAAGAAAAGGTCCCTAGGCTGACACCAACGCCACCTTCCTTCCTAAAACAAAATCTGAGTTACAGGAAAGCATTCTCCCAGGAAGGTGGGCATCCTGCCGCAGCCCCCACGCCCTGCTCTTTCCGAGGCAGTGTCCTGGGTTATAAGTCCCCCGCCCCCAGCCCCAGTCTCAAAGGGCAGGAGCAGCCCTTTCCTGAATTCTTCTGCTCTGCCTCCTCCAGGACACAATTGAGAGCACACACCAGGCGGAACAAAACAGTGGCAATTGATGACAAATGGACTGAGCTGCCCCCACATCCCTTCCCCACTCTCTGTTACCATGGAGACACCAGCCAGCCGAAGCCAGGAGATCAGGAAATGTCCGTAAAGGATGGTCTGGTGGACACAGGTGCTTGGGGTACCAAGGCATCAGCAAGATCCTTCAATCAGCTGAGGGCGAGACTGGGAACTGGGGACTAGGGTACAGAGATGGGTGTCGTCCTTGGGCTGGAAGCTTCAATTCTTTCCCCAGGAGTTCCATCACCAAGACACGTGACATTGTTCACCAAAGCTCTTTTCAATTTCCATTCCTAATTTTCTCATCTACCTACAAATCCACTTAGACTCTAAGATGGGTCACTGGGTATATGCTCATAAGCCGGTAGAATGTTCCAGAAACTTCATCTCCAGCACTTCTCCTACCACTTTGGAAAATAGGCAGCAAGGCCCAGGAACTGCCAAAAGATTCTTTTCCTATTCTCTCCCTTTGGAACAAACAGTGAATATACCCTTCAGATTTACAGGCAGCAAAGTGTTTCTTTAAAAGGGCAGAGACTTAAAGATTGGAAGGAGAAAGAAGAGGAAAGAACTTATTTTGTGGTTTATTTTTCACTGCTAGTTTTCTGAGCAACAGGAAACCAATAGTCAAATATTAACTGGAATCCTACCACAGCCCAACAGGTCTAGTGGAGATAATTTCCCCCAAACAGCTGTTATCAACACAGGAGGAAGGGAAGGAAGGAACTTCCAGTAACTCTTACTTCTTTTTAATGCAAATGTTCCTACTTCCAGTGCCATTTGAATTGTTCAAAGTCTAGGTATCCAGCATGATTTTTGTAATTGCATAGGAAACCCACAGAATCCGGGGGCAAGTTCAGCCCTATCGTCGCTCCACGTTTCGAGGTCATAGCTTTGTTATTTGAGTAATCATAAATATCAAGATCAGGATATTTATAGTTGACTGGCAAAAACCTAGCAAAGCTGTTTGCTTATAGAAAACACTCAAAACATGCCAGTTCATTGAATACTGAAAAAATTTTAAATTCTTACTGCAGTTGAACTCTTCTCTTTTTCTTCCATTGTATAGTCATCCTGCAATTACCTGGAGAATGACTCCTCCCATTTGCAAGGCTAAACCAATCAGAGATGGGAAGTCTGTCCCCTTGCCTCAGTGATTGGTTAAGGTAAATGAAGGCTATGGCAATGGTCATATGCCGGTTTCCTCATCTGACTCCCGAGAGCAGGTTCTGTAGGACTTCTGACGCAGGAAGCTTCTACTCTGTTAGAGAAGGCAACCCCAACCCACCTCCTGGTTTGTGGCCAGCATGGTTGAAAGATAACAAAACCTAGTGCATAAGCCATGTCACCACCTGAAGGAAACTAGCCTGAAGATAAAAGTGGCACCAATGAATACAGAACAAAAGGACAAAATAAAACCCAATTCTTGATGATTTAATTGTGTGTTGGATCAAACCAACCCTGAATGCCGCTTAATCCATCATCCTTCCAATAGCATGTCAATAAACCCCCTCTGTTTTTTTAAAAATCAATTTGAAGTGGGTTTTTTGTTTACTAATTTAATTTTTAAATAAAACGTCCTAACAAATAGTTTTGATTTTTTTTCAATAATAGAAGATTCTAACCAATACATTTACTAAATCAGTCATCAGTTTGTTGATTTTACTCTCAATGATTAACAAAAGTAAGTTTTGAAGCCCTGGAGATTGAAGTGATCAATGAGATCTCCTCCCCAAAGAGTAGGCTAGAGAGGCTACTGAAGTATTGACCAAAGTATCTAAGCACACTCGGCTCCTGAAAGTCCTTGTGGAGGGTCCAGGGGAATGTTAGAAGATAGCAGTGTGTTGCATGTGGTCTGGTAAAGAGATCCATATTTATGTGTGGTAAAGGCTAATATCAAATAAATTTTCATTCTCTGAACATAAAATGTGGATCACTGTGTAGGTGCTCAATCCATCCAGAAAATAAGGCATTTACCCTTGAAAGGAGTAATATGTAGATAATCCCAAGACTGGTTGCCAAGTAAGATGTTTAGATATTCCACTGGAATTAAACTATTTGCTATTTGACTGAAAAGGAAGCATTAAGTAGACCACCACTGCAAAAAGGCCCACTAGTTACTCTGACCAGTTATATAGCAAAAGTACTGAGAAGTTGCAGCAAATGTTCTTTTGGGGAATTTTAAAATTTACTGGAAGTATTTTAATACTTCAAGAATAAACTTATATTTTTTTCTTTGACTCTCCAAAAGGGCAAAGTGGAAAAAAAAAAAAAAAAAGGAGATGTTCAAGGAGTAACCACTAGCTAGATGGATGGACAGAAAGAGGATTATAGAGATAGATATATAATAGATATGTAGGTGATAGAGATGGGTAGATAGGTGGATGGATGGATGGATGGATGGATGGATGGATGGATGGATGGAATGATGGATGGAATGGAATCAATGGGAGTTGGAGACTTCACTGGAAAGGACACTAATCTGTATTATACCATCTAGTCCTAAACACTCTTCCCTAAGACAGGAAGTCTCTAGTTCTAGTCCCACACATGTTCTCCAATAGCATTTGTGTCTGTTAGCTTTTTATTGCTGTGACCAAAAGAACTTAGAGGAGGAAAGATTTATTTTGGCTCATGGCTTCAGAGGATTGAGTCCATGGTTGGCCAGATCCATTGCTCTGGTGAGGCACAACGTCATGGTGGAAAGGTGTGGCAGAAGGAGAGCTGCTCATCTCATAGCATCAGGGAGGCAGGCAGTGGGGAGAGAGAGGGAGAGGGATGGGGGAGGAATGGACCAGGGAGAGGACAGCCCCTTCTAGGGCATGCCCCCAGTGACCACATTTTCCAACTAGGTCCCGTCTCCTCATAGTCTATCCAGTTGTCAGTGGATTTAATATTTTTTTTAACCAGTGGATCAATCCATCGACTGATGAGGTCAGAGTCCTCATGATTCAATCATTGCCTAAAAGCCCCACCTTTGAACCTTTCTGCGTTGGGGACCACACTTTTCAACACATGAGCTTTGGGGGAATATTCCAGACCCAAACCATAGCAGTATTTGTCAGTCACCCTGGTCTATAATCTTCATGGTCACAGATGCCTCCCCAGGCATCCTGGTGGAAGGCCACTTCTACTAGCTTGGGTTTGCATATCTCAGGTCTAAATCATATACCTTTTATTTATTTTCTTCTCTCCTTAAATATGTACTTGCATATGCCTTAGAGTCATTGAATTCCATACCAAACCATGTCCACTTGCCAACTCTACTAATTCTGTTAATAGAACCACCATTTTCCTTTGCCAAGGCTCCAGATGAGGAAATCATAACTGTTCCTGGCTTCCACTGCCTCCACAGGCAATCTGCAAGCCTTTCAGAGCCCACCTCTTTGTGGTCTTTTGCTTCACACCCACCTTTCCATTTCTACTGCTGTCACCTACTTTAGGGTCTCCATCAAGATCAATTGCTTCTGAGCCAGTCCCCCTAATTTTCATTTTACCCCCATTCATGAAAAAATACAATTCTATTTCAACACAACCCATTTTTTCCAGTTAAAATTATTCATAAGATGGAAAACAGCCAAGTTCCTCTGGATAGGACTGGAATGGGCCCAGGAACAGCCAGGGCATCTCCTCCAGGATGGTCCTGGAGTCCCTGGCGCTGGAGTCTCACTCCTGCTGCTGTTGCTGCTGCTGGCCTGGGAAGGCTGCTGAGTGAGTGTCCCTTCTCCTCCCTGGGCTGCAATCGCCCCTACAGCCTGGAAGCAATGGAGGTATTCCTCCATTGGGATCCCAGTATCGTCTGCATGAACCTTGTTTCTGACCTTGAGCTTTTTAAGCTGCATTTTCTACAGGGAAACAGACTTGTGTCTGGGACCAAACTGAGAGCACTCACCGTTCTGTTCATTTCCTGCTCTTGTCTTATCATCTCTGTCCTGGGGCCCAAAACAAGCCTTTCATACTCCAGAGAGATGATTAGATGACAGATAGACAGACAGACAGAGATAGAAGATAAGTGATAGATGATAGAAGATAAATGGTAGATGATCAAAGATGGAACAAGGATGCATAGATATAAATACAGATACCTGGGGGGTTTGCTAACCCACCAGTTTATCAGAAGCAACCAGTAAAGAGCAACAGCTATAGTCCACATCTATAAACTTGTTTTCCAAATGGAGACTTAGGAATCATCCTCAATATTTCACTATGGGCTGGGGATGCAGCTCAGTGGTAGAGCACTCACCTAGCCTGCGTGAGATCTTGGGTTCCATCCCTAGCACTGAAAAAAAAAAAAAAGAAAGAAAATTAATATTTCACCTCCGTCCTCCAATTTGAAGTTAATGGGTTCTTTTGATTGCACCTTCTACACCACTCATATCTGCCTCCTCTGGCCATATCTGCTGTTCCTTTCCTGACTTTAGGGTCTTATCATCTAATGCAAGGGCTGTTGTGGTGGCTACTGATAGGATGCTCTGCTCCCCAAAGCGTCCCCCTCATTTCCATTTGCTTACAGCTATAGTTGAAAAATATAAACATGACCATGTGATTCCTCAGCTTGTATTTTTCATGGTCCCCTTTGGCCCAGAGATCAAATCCAAACTCCCTACATATCTGGCACTTGCTCCCCAAGTGGTCTCCTCTACAATTTTCTTCCCAGAAGTTCTTTTTGAGAATTGGCCCAAGCCCCCCTCCTTATTCACAGGGTTCAGACAGGAAGACCCTGTTAGAACATCAGCCGCTGCACGGCCCAGCTTGGCCCTGGTTCGCTCAGCAGGCTTCCTGGTCTGGAGTGCTGTGCAGCTTTGAGCTCAGGCACAGTCCCCACCTGTGCTGTCCACTGTTCTTGACAGGAACCTGCTGTGAGACAGGACAATGGAGCCTGCAAACAGAAGTGGGAAGTGGAGCCAGAAGAGGGGGCCTGGTCATACTTGACTCTCTGGTCCCAGTGGACCTGAAGCAAAATTACACCCCTCACCTTCCAGGGGCGCCGCTGATCAACACTTGCTTGGACTCCAGAAGCTGCACCAGTATTCCTCCCTTTCAGGTTCTCTTATGCAGGCTAGAGTTGTGCATCTGTTTTTGCAGCCAGCAGTCCTAACTCTGTACCCACTTTTATTGTCTTGGCTCCCTGGGGCCAGGTCTATGTTTTGGTCATCTTCATGATCTGCTCATTGCTGGCACTCAAAGTTTGTTGAATGAATAATTTATTTGACTGCATTTGTAACTTGGAACCAAAAAAAAAAAAAAAATCTGCGTAACAATGTGACCTAAGAGACTTTCCCAGATTTTACCACTTCTTTGCCTCCTGGAGCAACAGCATCCTTCCTGTGGGGAAAGCTTACGGAGTTCTAGCAAAGAGCACCAGGCATTGAGTTTAGCAATGCCTGCGACAGCCATTCCCATGCACTCGCTCATTCGATCGGTGAGGTCCTGTTGTTGTAAGCATCTCCCTTTTCACAGATGAATGTACAGAGGCCCATGGAGACAAAATAGTTGCCCAAGATGGGTCACGTGGGAATGCTCCAGCTCCAGCCCAGCTCTGCCTGGCTCCAAATCCAGCACTCTTATGCTTTTCTCCCTCCGGGGTCTTCTCATTAGGTGTCCTGTGCTGCTTGGCTGTCTTTGATCAAAGTCCCAGAATGTATGTGTTTAAAATTCCCATCCCTTAGCTTCTAGTCACTTCTGCCAGGTCAGAAATACAAACACTGGGGGAGGTGGTGAGTGGTCCCAGTCCACGCCAGACCCAGATCCAGCAGCCGTCATGGCTAGCAAAGTGGAACTGGCTGGAGAGGGAGACCCTTGGTTTTCCAAGAGTGTCACTGGCATGGGACACAGTGAGGCCCTCCCGCTTCAACACTGATCCCCTCCTCCTGCATCCACAGGAAGGTGATTTTAAGAGCTGTCATTCTGAGGAAGGATCAGGCAAGTGAAGGGACCTCAGGAGTGGATAACAAAGAGTTAAGGCCGCAGCTGCCAGTGTGCACGCAGGGTAGAGTTATGCTCAAACTGTTCCCACTGGCGACCAAGTCAGCTGTCATCGGAGAACAAAGAGTCCCCCAGAGCTGCTCAAGTTGTGTCACACCCGGGAAGCCCTGAGAGCTCCCTGATTAGGATTTCTAAATCAGCGCCATCGAGGCCTGAAGAATAAAGCTGAGGAACAATGAGCCAGCTACATTCACAGTCAGCCGTCCGGCCAGGCTGCCGCCTCCCGCCACCACCCCCTTCCAAGGGGCCTCAAAGGCCACTTCACCTCCATGGGGACAATCGAATCTCCTCCACAGCCCCCAGCCCGCTGGAGCAGTGTCCAGAGAACTTGGGGAGTGGGGTGAGGGGGGTCACCACACTGGGGCTCTGGTTGCTACCAGGGTGGTTGCAGGGGGCAGCGTAAATAGAGGGAGTCGGTACAAGGATGGGGCGGGGGAGCTGCAGGCAGAAAAGAGGCCACATTTGGGATTTGGGAGGTCGGATTTTGCTGTTCTTCTTTCATTCCAACCAGGTTCGTGCTGAGTTTTGCGCTGGACGACTGGACTACCCCACCCGGACCTCAGTCCTGAGTCTGAGAACTCTCACGAAGTAGTTGAAGCTGCACAAAAAGGCCCTGGGGGCCTGGAGCATCGGCAAGACCATGCAGTTAAGATTCTCATTCCCAGCCAGCCAAGCAAGACGAGAGCGTTGTGAGATGCTTCCACAGCACCTTAACGCAGAGCTTTGACCTGATCTCCACATGAGGACGGACATGTCATCTTTGCAGAGCTGTTGCTGACACTGAATGTTCATTTGTTCGACGTGCATGTTTTAAAAATGCCAAATGGTTGTTGGATTTGCATGTATTTTTAATATATTTGCATCCTCCAGAAAAGGATGAGTGAAACGCCTCCTACGTGGAAGGCTGTCTGGTTTTCGCCTTGCTTAAACATTCTTCCTTTTCATCTATTGATAGCCCAGTCATTGCCTTGGATGGTCTTCCAGCTCCAGCTGTTGTGGGGTCCCTAACAGGGGAGGCTGGGGAGGCTTGAGAGCTGAGGGGAGGGAGCCTATAGCCAGATGCTGGCTGCTCCCCGCTCCATGGGAGGCGTCAGCTTGCATGGTCCCTGCCTGCAGCCAGGTCCCCATGTCCTGATGCAGAGAAGGCATTTCTGCATCATGCGCCCCCATGGTCCTCAAGCCGGTTGAAGGCACAGGGGGCACATTTGCACCTGCAGCTCCCTGCTCCACTTCTTTGAAGGGTAAGGTAGGGGAAGACATGGCCTGGGCTCCCATACCATCTCCTCCAACCCAACTCTGAGGTCTGAAAGGCAGAGGGGAATGGGTTGGAATCCTTTGCAACAGAATACAGAAGGCTTCCCGCTTCCCAAGTTTTGACCTCTACAATTTTTCAAGTTTATGATGGCGTAAAAGCATACCCAAATGTTTCATCACTCCAAGATTTTCCCCAAAAGTATACTCCCACGACAATAGGACACAGTTCAGCACAAAGCCCAAACTCAGTGAAGACCCCAATATTAACAACTCCTGCCACTTATGAGACCCATCTCACATATTAGGCATTGCTTACGATGTATACTCATAACATTGGATTTTCTTATGTCTATCTAATAGATAAGAAAGGTGAGGCTCAAAACTCTCCTGCTGGGCATGGTGGTGCATGGTGCACACCTGTAAACCCAGGGCCTTGGGAAGCTGAGGCAGGAGGATCGTGAGTTCAAAACCAGCCTCAGCAAAAGTAAGGCGCTGAGCAAGTCAGTGAGACTCTGTCTCTAAATAAATCATAAAAAAGGGCTGGGGATGTGGTTCAGTGGTCAAGTGCCCCTGAGTTCATTCACGCTGTTGTTGGTGAGGACCTTCACATCTTTCTCCAGAATCCCTTGAAGTTGTCCCAAGAGTGAGGCTTCTTAGTCAGGCTGGACACCGAAATGAAGCCACTGTGTTCTGCTGGTATTGGTCCCCTCAACTTCTCTTTCAGTTGCTGGGTTCGGAGGATGCTTAAATGGCCGGTGGGTTGAATGGATGATTGAATGACCTGGACACCCCAAGCCCAGACTTCCTCTACCCCAAGTTAACTCTGGTTCACAACATCATTGTATTATCAAGCCCCCACCATCCCATATTTCATTTTAAAATATCAGCTCAGCTCTTGGACTAATGCAACCCATACTTTTAGATGCAAAGAAAACTACAAAAATGACTGATGCACCCTAAACCCTGGCAGGAAAGCAGAGGTTTGAGGAACCTGGCCAGATATCAGGGCAGGGAGAATGCATCCAGGCTGAAAGGAAGAAAGTCACAGCTCCAAGCAGGACCAGGTTGCTGAAGAGCAAGAGCCACCACTGATCATTCTCCGGTGTAACTGAAGAACAATTTAAAAATCCACGGGTACGACAAAGGTTGGTGTCTTTGATGTCAGGCAACTGAAAGTGGGAATTCTAACACTACCATTTCCCAGGAAACCTATTTTCCTCACCTGTAAAAATAAGAGCCTCCTATTTCACAAGGCTATTGAGATGGTTAAATGCAATGAACACATATCTACAGAGCCCAGGAAAACATCAATGACTGGGAATACAACAGAGTGGACAGAGGTCAGAACTAAGGAAGGGGCTGAAGGTCTCAGTGGGCCAGCAGATCAGTGCTGGGGTATGAGGGGATAGGATCTGTGGCAGTAACCACAGCAGTGACTGTTTTTTAAGGGATAAGAATACAACTCAGTCTCAAGTGACCAATGGTGACATTAAGGCCATTTGAGGGAGGAGGGGAAACAGGTCTTTTTTTTTTTTTTTTTTTTTT
>JAJEJO010005218.1:723016-761295 GCA_020662805.1 Glaucomys volans
TCCGGGTGCTGGCTCAGCTGTAGAGAGAGGCCTGGAGACAGGACAGGACGGTCCAGGCACACACTGTGTGGTAGTTGACACCAGTGTATTTCTGATCAGTACTTGTTCTAACATCTGTCTTTATCCTCCTTCCCAGAACCCAGTGATTTCACACCCTCTCTTTTTCCCTGCCTTAAAACCTGGTCTCCAAACATTCAGTCATTCAGTCAATGCCATGCAACAGGAAACAGGTTACAATTTTAAAATGCACCCTTTCAGGGCTGCGAGGGTGCTATTCTAGCATGTGCCAGGCCCTGGGATCCATCCCGACTCTGGAAAGATAAATAAATAAAATAAAACGTGCCCACTTCAAACATTTTGAAAGTCAATCAAACCAAAAAGTTCAGCAAACATCTGTGGAGCTCTGTGGAGCACTGAGATAGTCTCTAAGGACCAGAGTGGACAGAAATGCCCCATCCCTCCCTAAGGACACACCTGGGCCATGTTGGTTATCAGCCTCCAGGAGTCCCACGGCCTCCTGCTTCTGGATGGCCCCAGGGTCACCTGCTCCTCCACAAGGTAGGAAGAGGCCTGGACACAACCCCTCATGGGGCCTCCTGTGCAGCCCCTGCCGGGTTCCTTTGCCTGACCCTGGACTTGGCCCTCCTGATCTCATAGCACAGGGAAGCAGCTGGAGCAGAAGGGAGCATGCTGGCTTGGAAAGTGGGCGCCCTTGCTTCTCTTCTCCTGTCGCTGGTTCTGCGACCTCAGGCACTTACTTCACTTTCACCCCATTTCTCTTTACAGAAGCAAAGAGATCTTCCAGTGCCAATATTCTAGGAATTAAGCAGGATGGTAAGTCACAGCACTCTGATGACCACCTTCTTACAAAATCATAATACAGACGTACAGGTCTACACATGGGTACGTGTGTGTGTTCTATCCCTTTTAAAACAAATATGTAATATGTCCACACGCGGACATGGATACGTGCGTGCACCACTTTTTGAAAAAGCAAAGTAGCCAAATGCAGTGGCGTCTGCCTGTAATCCCAGTGATTTGGGAGGCTGAGGCAGGAGGATTGCAAGTTTGAAGTCAGTCCGGGCAAATTAGGGAGACGCTTATCTCAAAATAAAAACAAAAGGGCTGGGGATGTACTTCAGTGGTAAAGTGCCCTTGGGTACCAAAAAAAAAAAAAAGAGGAAGTGATCATCAGAGTGATATGAACAGAAGGGAGGTGATTTGGGGGAAAGATGCTTTAAAATGCAGACATCTTAACCTGGTGTGATAGCACACACCTATAATCCCAGCAGCTCAGGAGACTGAGGCAGGAGGATTGCAAGTTCAAGGCCAGTCTCAGCAACTTAGCAAGGCCCTAAGAAACTTAGTCAGATCCTGTTTCAAAATAAACAATAAATAAATAAAAAGAGCTGGGGATGTGGCTCAGTGGTTAAGCACCCCGGTTTCAATCCCCACGACCAAAATTAATTAGTTACAGACATGGCCTGATAAGGAGCAGCGTTCTCTGTCATAGAACATCTTCTCCATCAAAAAGCCAGGGGACACAGCTCAGCTGGAGTCAGGAACCTCCACACAGCTCTTGGGGCAGGACCATCGTTTTAGGGTTGGGTCCCTGGTGGTGGTGGCCTGGAATCACTTCCCTGGTCCCAGTCTCAAGGCTCAGGGAGGCCTGTTCCTTTCACTGTGTGCCCACTGTCCACCATGTGTACCTGGGACAGTGCCTTTGTTTCTGGGAAGCTGAGGGGAAACGTCATATTTACCTAAGAGTATTGAATTAGTAAGTGAGTTGCTGAATTTTAATATCAAAATTAATGATAATGATAGAGGACACAGAAGCCATCTCCAGCATCCAGAGAGGACTTTCTTCAGCCCAGGCCTACGACAGAGCTGGAGGGTCTCGGCGTCACTCTTGGGCTCACGGCCTGCCCGGATTGGAGGGGGCTGTCAATCTCTCTTCTCTACCTCTCCTAAGCCAGGCCTCATGCAGCAGTTGCTCCTAAAAGTCTAGAGGCAAACATCAGGGTGTTCCACTTTTTCTTTTGCCCTGTGTTTAAGAAGCCTTGCCAGCTAAGTGTTTAAAGAATGTACTTGACATTCCTTAGCACCCTGTCCAGGAAATCTTCTCTTTGGGGTAAAATCCAACAGAAACACCATGAAGCAGGATAAAGCTTATTTCCCAGGTATTTCTGAGAAATTCAAGTTCAGCTGGGAACACAGAGTCTCATTGCATACCCAAGGTGCAAGCTGGCCAGTTCTGCCTTCTGGAAGAGTCTCCCCCAGCCACGGCCCCTACCCTCCACAGGGTAGGTAATCTGTATCCACCACACAAATTATAGCTGAGTGGATACCCAGACCCACAGGCAAGTGACTCGATTCATTGTGTGGACCAAAGATGGGCAAGACCAAGTGGAGAGAACACCTCGTAGCCCATCCACTGGAAGAGTCAAGAGGTGAGAAAGCAACTCAGGGCAGCCACCAGCTTGGGGCCAGCAAGTCCACGTGTGCAACGTCATGGAGGAGCAAAAACCACAAGTAAATACAGCCAAGCGATTCTGAAAAGAGGTTGTGAAATAGACGTGCTGAGCAAAGCAGAGAGGAGAGCCCATTTGCCCCTGAGAAATGAGAGAGAGGCCCAAAGACTTTCTAGGCTTTCCCTATGTAAACAAGGACGAGGGTCACTAAAATACTCTTGAGGCAGTGGTAAGACAAGCTACGTTAATAGTTCTAAATAAAAACTCAGAAGTGCCTGTTGTGGACATTTCAGTATGTTAGGTCATCAGTCCAAGTTCGTTCGGCACTTTTCTTTCCCCAGTGTGGCTGCTCTTGCTGACGCTCTTGCCTGTGGTCATTTATCATCTCTGGGGACGAGGGACCATTTCTGTTTGTTTTCTATCAGTACAACACCTAGCACAAGGATGTGTTTACAGTTTGGGAGTTTGTGGGGGATTCAGCATCATATTTCAAGAATTCCAGAGGATCTTAGCAATTAAAGAATGTGCTCACCTCACAAATTTTGTCAACGGGCTCAAAAAAATATGACTTTCGGATTGTGTGCACCCTAAGCAGACTAGCTCAAACTGGGAGCCATCCAAATGTCCATCTGGTGGAACGGAAGAATGACAGGTTGCAGAATTTTTCCACAATGGAATATTTTGCCAAAATGAGAATAAATTATCTGAGACTTTACACCATCATCAGGCTGAAGGCTGAGTAGGATCCAGACCCCAAACTGTACAAACCGTGGGCTTTTGTTTAAAGTTAAAGAGTAAGCGAAGCGAATGGGCGGTGTCAGAGCTGAGGATGGGGCTTCCTGGGCCTGGAGGCAGGAGGAGCAGGATGGGGCTTCTCCCGAGGTTCTGTTTCTGGATCTGGGTGCTGTGTGCACGGTGTTCAATTTGTGGAATTCATTCATTTGCTCATCTATGATTCCCACACGCTTCTGTAGGCATATTGCTATGTTTAAAAAGAAAAAAGCCAGAACCAGAGGCCTAAAAATAAAACCCAAATAATATAGGAAGCCACATGTATTTTACAAAGTGTCTCTAAGCTTTATAACATTCCGTCTCTGTATTGTTTTAAAAACTGGACACATCCCAGCACTTGGGAGCCTGAGACAGGAGGATCATGAGTTCAAAGCCAGCCTCAGCAACTTAGCGAGGCCCTAAGCAACTCAGTGACACCTTGTCTCTAAATAAAATACAAAATAGGGCTGGGGATGTGGCTCAGTGGTGGAGTGCCCCTGGGTTCAATCACCAGTACCAAAAACAAACAAACAAACAAACTAGACACAAGAATGTTCTAGAAACTACCTTGTTGAGACACTTGGTCTAGAAAACATTTGCTCACTTTGGGGAGTAAGCTCTGCTTGTCCTGGCAGGTTGCACGGACCCATCTACTTTGGTGGGAAATAATTCCTAGCGACATCACTCACAGGGCTCTAATTAACTCAGCATTTATAAAACGTGTGCAGATTTTCTTAAGACCCGGATCAGAGTTGAAGCAATTTCCTTCATCAAGAAAAAAATTTTTGTTGTGAAGTGTAAAAGAACTAACAGATTAATTTTAGAAAAAGAGTATCAGTGCTTCCTTTGGGTACACTAAAACCAGCTCACTGGTCATTTCTTTTTTTCATAACTCTCCTCCTCCTGAGCATCCACCCCTTAGGGACCCAACCCGACCCTCAGACACAGGTGGAGACAAGTAACCCCGAGCAGGGCTGGTTTACACCCAGTTCTCCCTCAACTCTGAGCTCTTAGAAGGCTGGGAACGATCCGGCCTATATTACTACTGTGAGGTAGAAGGACATGTAGGAGGCAGGACCTCACTGGAGGAACTTAGGTCATTGAGCATATGTCCTTTAAGAGAATGTTGGGACTCTGACTTTTCCCCTTTGCTCTCACTTTGCCTCCTGGTCACCATGATGTGAGTAGGTCTCTTCTTCCACATGCTCCCCACCATGGACTTCAGCTTCAACACAGGCCCAAAGACCTGAGGCCAAGTGATGATGGACGGAAACCTCTGAAACGCCGTGACGTTGCTGAACTCAGGTCTTTTGTCACAGCAATGCAAAGATCACACTGAGATTCTGTTCATGTGGGAAACTTGTGACTCAATTAAGCTGTCACCAATTAAATTGTTGCCATGTTTCACTTCCATTTCCTATAAATGCTTCAACAGTATGGTGAGCTCAGAACCTGTTCTGATTCGGAGGACTACCTGATTTGCAAATCATTTCTTAAATAAACTCAGTTTAAATTAAAAATTAAAAAAAAAAAGGAAGAAGAAGGCTGGGAACAAGTCTGTGTATTACTGATGCACAAATGCAGATCGCAGATGCACAGAAGTTCGCGTGAGCCTGCGTAGAGAGAGGCATTCAACTTTCTCATGGCAAGAGAGGGCTTTCATTTCATAGAGATTTTATCTTTAAAAACATTTTCTCTGCTATTTTGTTATCCTATCACTTTTACAAATCTACCTTTGCTTTTTTGGAATGGGGGTTGAACCCAGAGTCACATCCACACCCCTTTTTTGATGTTGCTGTTTTGTTTTGAGATATGGTCTAAGTTGCTTAGGGCCTCACTAAGTTGCTGAGGCGAGCCTCAAACTCGCCGTCCTCCTGCCTCAGCCTCCAGAGTCCCTGGGATTGCAGGTTGTGTGCCACCATGCCCAGCCCAAATCTACCTTTTAACTGCCTAGGCCTTGGAGAATAGATTCTCAGGAAGGCAGAGCTGGTACCACCCTGGGCTCCGCAGGGTGCCCGGTGGCTGGGTTTGGCTGGCCATAGCAGAAGTGTTTTGAACTCCAGGATGGGTCAGGGTCACCTGGAGCACCTAGAGGATGCAGAATCCCAGGACCCCTCCCCAGGTGTGGATGACCTGGTTCTCCCTGGACTCCTGACAGGCACTTCCATGCTAACACCAGGAGACTGGTGCTTTGGGGTATGTGCTCTGTGGAACCCCTGGACTCTGCACCGAGGGAGCAAGGAGGATCAGATGCCTTCCATCCCCGATTCCCCTCAAGTCCCTACATCCAGTCTGAGCACTGATCCCACGTGAGGGACGGATGGCCTTCCAATAGAGGAACCAAGAACTCACTGACTTTTTTTTTTCCTTTCTTTTCGAATGGTGCTTTGGTCCCTCCTTATTTAACCCAGAAGGGAGCAAGGTTGCCCCAGTAGCTACTGGATGCAGGATTCTGGGAGCAGAGGGAGAGAAAATCAAAAGTCACTGCCACATTTCCCAGATGGGAATGAACTTAGAGAAAATGTTGGACAACATAAATCGCTTGATAACTGCACCCCTCCCTTTCTCCTAATGATCTTTCTCTGAGGTTTTGCCTTCATTTGGCCCCTTGCTAGTTCATTCCTAGAAATCAAGTTCCCATTACCCAAGAGTTGATTACAGCTGAGACGTATGAGAGAGGCAATGTGGTTGAATCAGTTCTTGCTAAAGTGTGAATGACTGATGCAAAACTGAAGGAGCGCTCAGAGGTAAAATGCCTCTTTCGCACTCCACTCCTTCAGTTTCTCTGAGAAGGAGACTTCCATTCTCTCGACCACACACCTGAGAGATGTCCTACTTCCCATCTTAAAGTCGGCCATCCCACTGAGAACCACACCCCACCCTTTGCCACAATCTTACTGACATAACCCCCACACAGAACCAGAACCACCCATGATCCAATCAGAACTCATGCTAGCATTAAAATGGCAGGACTCCAGCACAACGTTATCTACTGCTACTTTTTTTTCTTTTCTTTTTAGTTACAGTGCATTGAACCCAAGAGCACTTAACACTGAGCCACCTCCCAGGCCTTTTTATTTTTTATTGGTACAGGGTCTCACCAAGTTACTTAGGGCCTCCCTAAATTGCCGAGGCTGGCTTCAAGCTTGCAATCCTCCTACCTCAGCCTCCTCAGCTGCTGGGATGACAGGCATGTGCCACCGTGCCTGGCACTTCTTCACTTAAAACTTGTGAAGTTTTAACCTGGCTTGTCCCTAAAAATGCTACAATTCCCTTCAAAAAATTTTTTTCTATCTTTCCCCCTTATCCACATTCCTACAGTGGAGGCCACCTCATTTCCAAATGTCTGCATTAATTATGTAAGAAAAGAGGCAAGACATTTCCAGGTGTCAATCCAAAACTAATCATTAGCCTGACCCAATGTAGCCAGCAGATGGACCTCTGAGGGGTTCAGTGGACCATCTGGTCCCCCCAAACCTGAGCATGGGGGTTTCTGTCTTCCTGGTGCCCTGGGCCTTCCTGTGCCCTTGGTCACTAATCTTTTGAAAGGCATGTTACTGCTAAAGCTGCATGCAGGACAAATTGAAAGTGCAAACCGGGAAAGAGGCGTTGCATAGCTTCCAGACTGATCCCAGCATCCAGAGAGGCCTGGGCTGCAAGCTTCTCTCCTCGTCCCCACTCATGTCACTCAGCCAATAGCTCTTGAGCGATGCCTCACCAGTACACCCAAGTGCAACCCACACCAGATGTGGCAGGGGAGGTGACAAGGGGAACCACAGACAGATTCTGTCCCCTCAAGGGACAGCAAACCTCAAATCATGGTCACTTAAGGTAAAAATTGGCAAGCGTGATGGAAGAGGTCCGAAAGCAATGTAAGACATCTGGGAAAGCAACCTTCTTTCCATTGGGAGAGTTGGGGACACCAAGCTGGACTGTCACTCAAAGGCCTGGGAGCCATGGGTGCAGGAAACAAGGCAGGAAAGAATGATCCAGGTAAGAGGGGAGAGAGGAGAGAAGCAGAGGGAGGGTCCTCCCAGAGGGGGTCCCCTGGACTGGGAGCCCAGCACCTCCAGGAGAAGCGGGGGGTCCCTGCAGGGCTGGATCTGTGCAGGAGTGGGCTGAGGTACAGGTGGGTCTACAGCAGAAGGACTGCCAGAGCCAAGCAAAAAGGCAGGTCCTACGGAATGTGCCCCATTTTTCCAGCTCCTTGGGGACTCCCAGGCATTCTTTCTAACAAGAGACGTGTCGCCTGCCAGCCAGCAGATGTGGCCCATGAATAAAGATCCCTGCGGGGCCGCGGGGTTGGGGGAATAATAAATATGAAGAGAGTGGTGGCCTGCCCCTCCGTGTCCCCCTCCCCTGCTCCCAGGGCAGCAGACACGCTCGCCCGAAGGGGCGGACTCAGACGTCCCCACACCGCGGCCCGGCCGGCCGCACATTAATCCGGGTGGATTTGGCCATCTTGTGACATAGCCAATCAGTTCGAGGGAGGGGACGGCAGGAACGCCTCTCCTTTCACGCCACAAAAGGATTTTCGTCCCTTGAGAGCACAATGAAAAAAAAAAAAAAAGCCAATCAAGGCGGGATCAGCTGTGGGCTGGTCGCTGCAGGTCTGTCTCTCCCAGAGGGGGGCGGGGGGCACATATTGGTCCGTGTGGGAAACCCACAGCCCCGGCTTCTCACACATTGTTCTGCTCCTCTTCAACGGCACCCCCTCCCCACCACCCGTACCCTCCCCTCTCCCTTCCCCAAAGCCGTTAATGCCACAAAAGATACTTTCCCCATTGTGCCCCGGACAGCTGAGAGTCCAGTTAGCCATACACAGCTCCCAGTCCTCTCCAGGGAGAAAGGGGATGGACCATCCACATGGAGAGCCGGGTGCTTATCATACAAAGGAATTAAGCCCACTTGGGCTCTCGGGGGATCTGGGACGGTGGGGGGTTAAAGATGGTTACATTTTCATTAGGTGCTAATAGCAGGAGGGCAGCCCGATCACACATTGTTATGTAGAAAGTTCCCCCCCAAGGAAGGTCAGGGCAGGTGGGGCGGGGGCCTGGGGGGACAAGCCAGCCTTAAAGACTGGTCCCCGAGGGGGGGCATGCCATGGGCCCCTATTGTTGGCCTGTGAGTTCCATCAATGGGAAAAGTCATGTTTTCTCTGAAGGGAACAAGTTGAAATTGTTGGGGAGGGGAAAGGCTTGTGGGGTGGCTTGGGGACATTGCCAGGCCACTTGGAATCATGTCGGCCTTGGGGAGCACCTCCCCACCACCAGCTCTACTCTGGGATTTGCTGAGATAAATGGAAGAGTCTGGGCCCTGTCCGGGAAGCAGTGAGGAAAAAGGGAATATTCTGGAATCAGGGAGAATTGATGTGAGCCCCGGTTTCACCACGGTCACTGGTGATGAGACCTGTGCATCCTGGGGACACTCTGAGACTCAGCTTCTTCTTAATGCAAAAGGGAGATACGGTCTGCCTGTTGGATTTCTCTGCTTTGTGGAAAAGTGGAGAGCACCTGTTGTAAATGAGGTGCTCAAGAAAGGGGAGCCCCCACCCGCTCCCAACTCCCACTGAAAGAACACGTCAGAAGGGAAAGGGGGAAGAATCAGGATGCACCCAGTGGGCTGCTGGTGGGAGCGATCTTGGAAGCCCATCCCTTCCTTCACAGACCACATTCCCAAGTCTTCCACCCAGGTTGCTAAAGCCTCTCGCCCTCAGTTCAGCTTCCTCTGAGGCTCAGAGCAAACCAGGATTTTTGGGAATTAGAATATCTTCTTGCCCTGATTCCTGCCGTCCCCCAACCTGGAAAACTCATGGTTTCTTTTCTGTTTCGTCTCCTCACCCCTGCTTTCATTAACACAGGGCTAGGAGGATGTTACCGTGGCTGAGACACTGAACAGGACATCACAAGGACACATCTGAGGCTGCAGAGAAGGTCAAGGCAGGTGCAGAGGAAGAAGGAACCCAAGTAGGAGAGGTTTGAAGGTGCTCTGCTCTTTCCTTCGCCAGGTAAAGAGAACATGGTTCTCTGTCATCTCTCTTTGCACTTGGGCTTCCAGAAACTCAGAATTCAACAGAGCTAAACGCCAGCCAGGAGAACTGCCAAAAGTAGTGGTTAAATAATTGCCAAGCAAGACACCCTAATCCTTTCTGCATAGCAAATGAAATGTAAGTATTGACTGAACAAATTCAGCAGAGGCCGTATTTGCATTGACAGGGCCTCTTTTGCCTCGGTGGTGGGGACTGGTCCTTGCCCTACACGGTGGTCACCACTGGCTTCTCCCATTCTCCAGACCTGTGTGCACAGTGGTCCTTGAAGGGGAGTCATTGCCTTTGAGGGTGTATCGGGCTCTGCCAGACTGTGTTCCTACCTGGCCACAAACTTCAGGACAAGCCAATTGCCTTGGAGAGCTCCATGGTCAGCTACCTCCAGAAAATAAAATGGTTTAGACCCTTAATGGCATCTAGTCATTTCTGCTTTATGGAAAACAAAATTTTAGCATCAGAAGTCACCTGGGAAGTCACTTGCCCATCTGGAATATCTCTGAAACGAGAGACCAGGTTATGCTCCAATCCAGGTTCTATTTCAAAATATTTTTCACTGCGAGGTCATAACCAGGGGCTGGATATCTAACATCTTTAATAAACTCTCCCTTATCTTCATCACATCACCCATGCAATTTTTTGATCTGATGGAGAATGCCAAGTTCTAAACGCAAGTATTCAGAGGAAACCAGCTAAGAACACTGGGGTAAAGGAGACGGTGTCTACCTTCAACCTGGGAACCCCACTGCCACCACCCCTTTGAGGAGTAGAAGAGAAAATCTGTGGTCCAATTGGTTAATAAAATTAGAATTCAGGTCCTTCCAGGTGCAATGACAGCTCCTTTTTAGAGGAAGCCTGGCTTCCCTGAAGCCAGCAGAGCCCAGAAATTACAACCGGTTTGAGCAATTAAGAGAAGTAAAACATTAAAAGGCAGGAGGCAAAGTGCATCTGCATATTGGTGGCCCCTCCATCCTGGTGTTTTACAACAAGGCACACAAGCTTTCCCGTGCAGCGACATTAACCCTCGGGTCCTCCTCTGGGCCTTGCCCCAGTCTCACGTCTGGAATTTAGTCCCTCGGGGAAGATGTGGGTTAACTCGCGTGTCCATCCATGCACTGTGGGAGGGATAGAAGGAGAAAGGGACTTAAAAGGTTGGAATGTTTGGGGGCATAGTGAGAGAAGGGTGGAGAGATTCCCCAGTGAGTGGAAAAGAAAGTTTTGGGGGAACATTCACCAGAGGGGGCTGGGCAGTGCTGAGCACAGCCTGGGTCAGATCAGACTTGAATTTGAATCTGATTTGACCACTTCCGGGTGGAGTGGCCCCGGGTGGCTGCGTGAAGTTCTTAGAGCCCACATTTGCTTATCTAATAAGGTGGAATGAAGCAAGTTGAGGCCCAGGGTCACATTATTGCACACCTGGTAACTGTCAGGGTTGCTGTCATGATGTCATGGCAGGTGGCATTTATGGGGCTTCAGGAGGAACTTGAATGCCTGGGTACAATGTCACCAAAAATCGTAATGGCTTCATTGGAAATAAAAATCCCGAAGGCTAATCTGAGAACAAGGGCAGATAACACACAGAGATTCTTTTCTGCCTCCCCAAGGTCAATGTTTGGGACTCCATAAAGATGACCATCCTCAAGGACCCGGGACAGGCTGTAAGGCAGTCCTACAGGAATCAGGAGAACATTCTTGACCTCTGTTGGAAGAAGGCAATAGAAGAACGCTTGGGTTTGGAGCTGGGTAGACCTGGTTTGGGAACCACTTCCTTTGACACCACCTGGCTGTGTTACTTCAGACAAGTTTCTGAACCTCTCTCTGCCTCGATTTTCCATTGCAAAGTGGGGACATTACAATGCCATGCACCTAGAGGAAGGGATCCATGACCAAGCACTGAACCCATGTCAATTATTACAGATAATTCTTTCCTTGTTTCTCTTTTGAAAAATCCCATTGCCTCTTTTTGGCCCACATGACACAAGGAGACGATGACTCAGACACGTCACCTCTTCCATTCCAAGCCCAGTCACTGAAGACAAGGAAAGAGAAGTTTCGGTTTGTGCCCCAGCATCCGCGTGGCTTTCCACAGCTCTGCGATGGGAAAGAGGCTGCCGGAAGGAAACGAGAGCCCATCAAGGGCTGGTCACATATTAACCTGGCGCTCACGGATGGGCAGTGGTGCGCGCCCCGCCACCGCGGGCTCCCCTTCACGTCCATGCCCCTGTGGGCTGGCACTGTGGCTACTCACCATGACCCGCCAGCCATTCTCCACTCTGGATCTACTTCTGAATGGCTTCCCAAGGCAGGGCTGGGGAGCAAGGGAGAGACGGAAAGTCGACTGGAAGACCAGATGGAGGGACAGCTCCAGGCCCTGCAGACCTCCCTGCCTGGCTCCTGAGTGTGCTTCCCCCAGACTGGGGGCTCCGCCCTCCAGCTGGCCTTCAGAATTGCACGGGCCTGTCGAAAGAAAAGAAGAAAGGAAAAGAGAAAGACAGAGGGACGGAGGGAGGGCGGACACTGGCATCCCACCTCCTTGATTCAGCCTTTCTGCAATCAGCCTTGTACGTGGATACTTTCCTGTAGGTCTCCAGTGACTGTGGCATCACCTGGCTTGAGAACAGTCACCATGTCCTAGCTTTGCAGGTGACTAACAGTGCTACTCATTCTTGGCTGTGTATGTCTTCCCTGGAGGACTTGGTGACAATGAGGAGGGTCCCCACCACTCTCCACTTAACCCACCTGAAGAGGATTGCCAGCATGGAGGTGGACCTCCCGGAGCTTCTAATCCCATACATTTACAATAACTCTCCTCAGCACCATTGGTGACAGCAAAGGTTAGAGCCGACCCAAGTGCCTGTAGGAAATCGGTTACATGAGCCCTGATCCAACGCTGGATGACAGGACCGTGCATCTGTTAAGAAGAGTGAGCAAGGGCTGGGACCCACCTCGCTCAGCAGCAGAGGGCTTGCTGAGGGTGTGCTGGGCCTGGGTTCCATCCCAACACCATGAACAAAAAGAAGAAAAAGAAAAAAAAAAAGAGCAATATCTCACTGCACCAATATTGAGAAACTCTGGAACAAATAGAAAATTAAAAACAACAGGCAAAACAGAATTTGTGGGGTAATGCTGTTTGCAGAAGAAGAAGGGAGAGAACCAAGTATGTACTTTCTTACCACTTCTATTGCCTAAAACTAAGAAAAGCAATGACTCTCGGGAGCCGGGGAGACCAAACACTTGGGGACATGAGCAGAGTCAAGACTTTCTAGCATCTTGATTTCTCCAACATGTGAACGACCCACTTTAAAAATAAAGTCCTGGGGGTTAGGGTTGTAGCTCAGTGGTAGAGAGCTTGCCTTGCATGCCCAAGGCACTGGGTCTGATCCTCAGCACCACATGAACAAATAAAGTAAAGGTAGTGTCCATCTACAACTAAAAATATTAAATAAATAAATAAAGACCTTAAAAGTCCCTCCAGGGGGGTTCCTGAGCAGCCAGGTTTGAAGATCTTGACCTGGGGTAGCAGTCAGCAAAACCACAGCCCAGACCCAAGTCCAGCCTACTGCATGTGATTTTTTTTTTAAAATACATTTGATTTTAGAACAGGTTTAGATGTTACAAATCATTAAGAAAATGATACCGCTATTTCCTTTGTGCCCCACACCCAGTGTCCCCCATGAGCATCTTACATTGATGTGGTACTTTTATCACAATTAATGAACAAATGCAGCCCATACTTAGTCCACATTTCCTTTCTCTGACCCAGGATCCCATCGAGGACAGAGGCTACCCTACATTTAGCCACCACATTTCCTCAGGCTCCCTTGGCTGTGCTAATTTCTTAGACCTACCTTCCTGGTTTTCTATGACTGGCGAGTTAGTTTGGAGGGAAGGGCTCAGACATTTTGCTGGCTATTCCTCAGTTGAGGTTTGTCTGATTTCCCCCCAGAACTAGCCAGGGATATTGTGTTTTAGGAAGGAGATCATAGACGTCAAGTGCCCTTCTTATCACATCCTATGAAGGGTGCATCTCTTCCCCCACCCCATGCTGGGGATTGAACCCAGGGGTGCTCTACCATGGGGCCACATCCCCAGCTCTTTCTTTAATTTTTATGTTGAGACAGGGTCTCACTAAGTTGGCCAGACTGGTCTCAAACTCGCGATCCTCCTGCCTCAGCCTCCTGAATCTCTGGGATTGCAGGTGTGTGCCCCCAAGCCTGACCAAGTGCCTACTTTCAATACTATTATTCAGTGTTGAAATTAACCTGGATCATCCAGCTGAAGCAGAGGTGGCCAGTTTTCCTACCATAAAGTTATTCCTTGTTTCCCTGTCTTTCCATACTTCACTCAAAGAAAGTCACTAGGCAAGCTGCTCTTAAGGCTTGGGGAGTCATGTCCCCCCTTCTCAAGGGTGAAGGACCTACATAAATTATTTGCAATTCTTCTGTAGAGATTTGCCTGTTCCCCTCCACTTCATTATTCAATTGTTCATTTATATAATTTTGAACTCACAGGTATTTATTTCTTGGGTTCTATAGAATACTGCTTTATTTTCTTGCCCAATCAACTTTAACCTTTGGAAGCTCCCTCCCCTGACTTCCCTTAACATGCTCCCATGGTTAGAGCAGGTATTTTTGTTTTGATTTGTTTTGTTTTGGTTATTGTTGTTTTGAGCACTTGCTTACTTTCTGACACTCCAAGGTGCTCCAGCCTCATTTTAGATATTTCCTGCTTCAGTAGAATAGCTATTTCTCCAGGTTCTTCCTGTAAGTGAAGGGCTTTAGGAACCAAGACCTGGGGACTGGTGTGCTCACTATTACTGGGGTGTTACTGCTTTGTGGTTCTCTCAACTGGCGAAGCAAGGAGACAAAATGTGCATGTGATAACCTGTGTATAGGTATGTATCTGTGACTGTTTCTCTAAGCAATCATTTATATCCATGTTAAGATAAATATAAGTTCATACTATGTCTCCAACTCTAGTCCATGATCACATACATCATTCTCATTCCCTTCTCTTGATTATCTGTAATTTCTCACTCCAGCATGGGATGTGAGATCCTTCTGACTCTCTCCATGTCCTTACGTGTTAAATCCCAGCACCCATAAATCATTGTTCCAGAATTGTGACGGCATACTCCCATAGGGAAAACCCTACCAGTCCAGAGCTTGTATTCAGTTCTTTTTTCTTTAGTCCTACAGATTCTGCTGGTTTCCAAAGTGGCTTAGGTCAGGACCTTATTCTCTGACCTCAATCACTGATGTTCTTTCATACATTTTTGATACATGTATATCCTTGGGCCAAATTGTGCATTCCATCCTAGAATCCCTCAAACTCGCAGGTAACGTTTTAACCTTACATACATTAGGGTATACTCTTTGTGCTATGGAGTTCTAGCAGTCCTGATGAATGCTTAATGTCTATCCTCATTGTCACAGAAGAATAGAGAATAGTTTCAACACCCTAAAGAGTTCCCTGTGTTTCACTTCTTCAAATCTCCCTCTTCTCTACACCCTTGGTAACTACTGATCTGTTTCCCAGCTCTTTAGTTTTGCCTTTTCTAGAATGTCCTATCCTTGCAATTTTGAACTGTGTGGTTTCTTCAGACTGGCTTCTTTTACTCAACAACATGCCTTTAAAACCAATCTATGTCTTTAACTCCACAATATGCCTTTAAAACCCATCTATGTCTTTTCATGATTTTTTGTCCTGCTTCTTTTCATTGCTGAATTATATTCTAGTGAATGGATGTACCGCAGTTCATTTATTCACATACTGAAGGATTTCTTGGATGCTTCCAGCGTTTAGTAATTATGAATAAAACTTCCATGCACACACAGATTTTTTTTGTGTGGACGCATGTTTCCAAACCAATTGAGCAAATACCTAAGAGTGTGATTGCTAGATTGTAAGGCAAGACTATGTTTACCTTTAAAGAAACCATCCAATTGTCTTCTAAAGTGTCTGTACAATTTGGCAATCCCACCAGCAATGAGTAAGAGCTCTACATCCTTGCCAAAAGGGTATCTTTAGTTTTCAGATTCAGTCATCTTAAATAGTTGTGTAGAGGTGGTTCATTGTTTTAATTTGCAATTCCCCAATGACAAACTATTTTGAGCATCTTTTCATATGCTCATATATCATCTACATATCTTCTTTGATAAAGTTCTGTTCATATCTTTCACCCACCTTTATTCTGGGTTGTATATTTTCTTCTTATTGATTTTTTCATTATTATTTTTAGGTGCTGGGCTCTAGCCCAGTGCCTAAAGCATGGTAGGCACTCCATCATTGAACTCCAGTTCCCTTATTATTGTATTTTTTGAGTTCTTAATGCTTATATTTTTGGATACAAGACTTTATCAGATGTGTGTTTTATGAATATTTTCCACCACTCAGAGGCTTGTCTTTTCATTTTCTTATAAATGTCTCTCACACAGTTTTCACCTTTAATAAATTCTGACTTATATTTTCTTTCATGGATTATGGTACTGGTGTTATTGAAGAACTAATCACAAACCCAAGGTCATGTAGATTTTGTCCTATTTTTTCTTCAAGAAATTGTCTAGGTTTTCATTTTACATTGAAGTCCATGATCCATCTTGAGTTAATTTTTTTAATGTGTAAGATCTATGCCTATGTTTTTTATATGAAAAAAAAAAAATGTTCAAGTGTCATTTGTTGATCAGACCATCCTTTCTCCATTGAATTGCCTTGACTCTTTGCCAAAGATCAGCTGATTCTACTTGATTGCATCTTTTTCTGGGCTTTCTACTTTGTTCCATTGATCTATTGTTTATTTTTCTACCAATACCACTCTGTCTTGATTACTGCAGCTTTATAGTCAGACATGAAATCTGGTAATCCAAGTCCTGCAAGTGTGTTCTTTTTCCTGTTCAATATTGTGTTACCTAATAAAGGTCCTTTGCCTTTTCATACCAACCTTAGAATCACTTTATCAATATCTACAAAACAGCTGGCTGGGATTTCAACTGGGATTGTGGTAGATCAAGTTAGGAAGAACTGACATTTAAACAATATTGCCTTCCCCTCCATGAACATGGGATATCTCTCTACTTCTTTAATTCTCTAACTTTTTTGAATCATCATTTTGTACTTCCCCTGCCTGTTTTTGTAAATAAAGTTTAGTTGGTTCAAATGATCACTCATTTACATATGACCTATGCTTACTTTGGGCTGTAATGCTGGAGTCGAGTAGGAAGCAAAAGAAACTGTGTGATGCTCAAAGGCCCAAATACTTGCTATCTGGCTGTCTAAAGAGAAGTTTGTTGACCCCTGATGGAGAGTTTAAATTGCAGAGCATCTTTGCTCTGATCCTGTTTTCTGTGATGTCCTCATTAGCTTTGGGAAAGAAAATTCCTTCTGCACATGAAGGAGAGCTCCTTGACCTTCAGCAATGAGTTAGAATTCTTCTTTGGAGCCAGTGGATGAGGGATCAATGAGAACCTTCTTTATTATCAAGATCTCATAGGCTGAGTTTGGAAGTGGGTTGTGATTAGCTTGTGCTATCTTCTGAGTTCAGTGCTCTTGGACTAGAGGTATCTCAATGTCCATCATCACACCTGGAACATAGGAGGCTCTTCATAGATATTTGATGGTCGGTATAAAGAATAAATAATGTGTGACAGAGAAATCTCCAAGCAGTTAGTCTGAAGTGCAAAGTAACAGCCTAAGGAGCTGTGGTAACAGAACTGGGGACTGCTGGGAAGGATGTATGAGCCACATAGACTGCAGGAGTTCTATGGAACTCCCTGGAAAGGTAGAGAAGTGGTTTCTGCACTTACAAGTAGAGCCTTGCCTTGCAGCCACAGCAGCACCAAAGCACTATGGAAAAGCACCTTTATTCAACTCCATTGAGATGCCAGCTCTGTACAAGACACCTTCTAGGTACTCCTGCCACACCACACCTGCCAGAGGGCCTCAGTGTTCCAGTCTTATAGCTCAGCAGACTGAGAATCAGAGCAGGGTGCCTCTCTCAAGATCTCTTTGTTTCGAAGCAGCAGGACCAAAGCTCACTATAACAGGGAAGAAGATCTTGATCCACATCACACCAGCCACATTCACGGTAAGTGCCAGTAAAGGGCACAATACTCTGTGTAGTAACTCCTGGCTTCCACTCAGTTGGGATCTATAGATGCCACCTCCAGGAACCTCACAGCAACATCACAGACATCAAGACACTACCAAATGCATTTCCATGTCTTTGAAAGCCCATCCATCGTCCTCACCTGTCAATCAGTTGTCAGCGGGTTGGGGGATTTCAACTGAGAATATAGCTCTCAAGAGCAGGCTTGGAAGGGATGTCACATGTTCCCTGCCTACAGGAACTTCATGCTTTCTTGGGCCGGGAGCAACTCTAGAACTCACATAAACAAACTGCAAGGAGAACCAATGACTCCAGGAAAAAATTACAGGCAAGTGACAATCACTATATAGATTTATAGATACAGACACTGATGAGTGAGATTAACAAGGTCTGGAATCTTCAAACTCTTCAATTGTTTATGCATTTTTGTACAGAGCAAATCCTCCTCAGTATCAAATTTCCAAACAGCCAGCTTAAAAAATAAAACACTAACATTTTTATAGCAATTTACTATATTTCAAGGCACTCTGTGGCTACTTACATAGACCTCTTGCTTTACTTGTTACTTGCTTTACAAGGTGGTAAGGAAGGAATTGCTATTATACCCATTTCAAAGACTTGTATATGAAGGCTCAGTTGGGAAAGGTGATTTGTCCAAGGTCATGGTAGCTAGTAAGCCACCAGCTATCCACCAGCCTGCAGTTCCCTTGCTACTATCCTGTCCCCAAGGTTCACACACTCCATCTTTTCTCCATTCATGTGGAATCTGCATTTCCCAGGGCCCTGAGAATATGATGATTCTCCATTCCTGGTATACCCAAGCTAGATGGCTTGGTAATTCCTTCCTCCTGTGGGTACAAGATGAAGTGGCTCCTTTGCCCAGAGCAGATACAGTCCACCTCTCAGTGGTGGATATCTGCACTCTGCCCTGACCCAAGTTGGCTGGGTTGTCCCTCCTGGAGGGAAAGATGCAGGCTCACAGCCACCTTCCCAGTGCAGCAGCTAAGCCATGCCACATGGATCCCTCTGTACAGACCTAGTGAATCTGCTCCCACTCCAAAGCTCTGTGGCCCCAACCCACTCCTCATCCTAACACATGGTCAACCAGGTCACCCTGTCGTCCTCTATCACTGTCCTCCCCACCCAGGTCCTCTCATCTTCTAACCAAAATGGGACCATCACTCCCAGGAGGATAAGTAAAAGGAGATGGAAGTGGGTGGTGGCCTCCCTCAAAGCACAGGTGAGAGAGCTTGCATTGCCTTCCTTGACCTTAAGCATCTGCTGAGCACCCAGCCAACAGGAGTGGGCTCCTGGGCGTCCCAAGGAAGCCTCGGACCTGTCATGAGAACTGGGGTCCTTCCCCAGAGAGGGATATTAGACTCTGAACAAATCTCAAAGAAAGTCCTCATCCAATTTCCCAACTCAGAGGGTGAAAGTGACAGATGAACTCCTAATTCCAGAGAAAGGCAGCATGTTGAGGGGCGGAGGTGCCTTTCAGAGCTTTCGTCGAAGGCCACGGGAGCCCTGCTCTCTCTGTACTCACCAATGTTCTGGATGCTCTGTGAAAGGCAGGGTTGCTGAATGGATGAACCATTCCAAGGTGGGGGTGGAGATCATGACCCACGTCCTCAGGATACTGAGGTCGATACCCAGCCATCCATCCAATACTGTTCATCTTGTAACTTAAAGGCCTGGGAGGAGACAACTAATGGGCCAGGAACTGGTCATGGTCCAATGCATGATCTGAAAGGTGTTCTCAGCAGTGGGAATGTGCTCACCTCCCCACACAGGCCCCTAACAGGTAGGGGACTGTTATATCTTATTCACCACAGTGTCCCTGACACCAAGCATGGGTGCCTGGCACATAGAAAGTGACCAGTACATCTTTATTGAATGAATGAAGTATCCACACCATCTCCATCCCTGAGCTCAGTCCTTGACCTTGAGATCAAGCAAGATGGATCCATTTCCATGGGCATTGGTCCTATGATCCTTGGCACTTTTTGAAGGAGGGAAGACAAACATACTGAGGTCAGAGCTCTATCTGTCTCGAGGGAGACCAGTTCGCTGATGCCTTAAAGATGGTCAAACTCAGGAGGTCCTCAGTTGGAAGGGAAGGTTTCCAGTCAGCTGCAAGCATCCAGTTAACTTTGTGATTCAAGATTCAAGATTGGTGGATTAATTTTAAAATCAACTTGTAGAGAACCCAGAAGTGCCCGTTAGAGTCAATTCCTGCCCAAGAAGAAGTATCATCGCTACTGCTTCTCTGTTCCCAGGGAGCCGGCACCACCTCCTCTTCTATTTCCTTCCCCCTTTGGCTCAAACTTCTTATTGGGACAACTCAGGAAGCCATAGAAAAAGCGCTACCAGTGCACGCTCCCCCACCCGACACCGAATTTACTTAAAGATGCGTGTATGAATCCAGGGAGAGATAGAGTTCAGTCCCCAGACCCAGCAGAGCTACTGCAGCTGCGAAGTTATAAGCCCATAAATAAAGTTTATGGTTAAACTGGCCTGACCTGGCTTTGCCCCTGAGTACAGAAGCAGTATCTTGTCATTAGTATGCAGAATACATCAGCCTGAAGTCTGCTTATTTGTTCTCAAGCCTCTCCACTCCATAAATCTTTTGGAAAGGGTGGGGCGGGGAGGGGGGAGTCCAAGCAAGGGGCAGACAGAAAGGGTAGGCGAGGGAGGGGATGCGTCTCTCCGCTGAAGCCAGCGGGCAGCCAAGCCACTAGCTGCCACTGCTTGGTGCAGGGGAAGGTCCCCAGTCACATGGAATAAGCTGTTTTGCTTCTCCAGGGGCTGGTGAAGGAGGAGGAGGCTGTGGGAAACAAAACCTAATTTGTAAGACCACAACTTTGTCTTAACCCTTCAAGTTCAAAAACCAAGTTCAAAGTTGCCCGTCATGTGATTTCACTCAAGGAGCTAAGTCCCCCACTCTGGGGTCATTGGCTTTGGTCTTGGGTTTTTTTTGGTTTTGATGGTTTTGTTTGCTTGTTTTGCCATCTAAACAAGTGGATTCTGCTCCCCACTCCCCCGGGGGGGCCCTTGGTGCCCAGGAGGACTTGCCAGGCAGGCGAGCCAGCTGCTCAGGGTGAGCTCTTTCCTCTCTGCTCAGGAGTGAGGACCGAAGAAAAACCCTCAGCTTTTATATTTTTTCCTTAATTTTTAACCTATTTTCCCCTTTTATGAGTGTATAATAGTTACACATAGCAATTGGGCTCATTTTGCCAAAATCATACACGCAGAGAGAAAGGAGGGCCAGGAAAAGGGAGAAAATGCTGAATGGATTTATTGAAATCACACTCTGCACGTGTGCAAATACACCCCAGCGGAAACCTCAGCTTTGCAATCTGGAAGTGAGGGCTTCCCCTGGCTGGGGCGGCTTGCCGTTCATCTGTGCTGTTTGGAACCAAGGTTGGAGGGCGACTCTACCACCCACAGCCTGGAGTGACTCCTAGGGCGGGGGGCCCCACCGGGAGGGCGGGCTGGGGGAGTCAGGCAGGTCCTGGTATTCGTTGCTGTTCAATGCTTTTAAGTTTCCCACGGGGGCAAGCGAAGAGACATCTCTTTATTTATAAGTAAATAAGAGACATCTTCTTGATTGATTTTTGGAGCAGTGGGGATTGACCCCAGAGGTCTTCCACCACAGAGCCACACCCCAAACCCTTTTTCAAAATCTTATTTTGAGAGAGGGTCTCTCTAAGTTGCTGAGACCCCAGAACTTACCATCTTCCGGCCCCTGGGATTAGAGGCGTGGGCCACCAGGCCAGGCTCAAGCCCTTTGTATTAAAGCCCAATTTCCTCCCTTCATTTCAGGGATTCTCAACAGCGTCAGACTTGTATTCGAGACTGGGTAGTGTGTGTGTGGGGGGGGGCAATCTTTGTGTGTGTTAAGTCTGGCAGCATCCTTGCTTTTAGTCCTAAATGCTAGTGTCGTCCCCTACCCAGCCCTGAACACCAGAGCAGTTTCTGGACATTGCTGAATGGCCTCTGAAGGCTAATCGGTCACCTGCTGAGAACTGCTGGCCTACGACGAGTCTCTGCCACCTGCCTCCCCAAGTCACTGCCCTGGACTTTGATCATCCCTGCCAAGGTCTTCCCGTAGAGACCCAGGAGGACCTGGCCCTGGGGCACGTGGGGAGAAAGGAAATATGAAGAAAGAGGTCCATTTCTTCTCACCTCCCTGGATTTATTTCCCCAAATGCTTCAAAATTCATTCTTAAGAGAACAAACTTATTTTTCCCCCTGACACCCACATCCAGGGACCCCCATTGTAATCCTTGCCTCTTGGGTATGGCCTGGGACAGCGGTTCAGTTTTAACCAGCAGAAGTGGTGGAATGTCACTTCCAGATTGGGTTTCAGATTGTAAGGTTTAGCAAAAAGAACAAGGAATACGTTTTTAGTAACCATTTTTTCTTTTATTGGAATGTTAGAGCTGTACATAGGAGCTGGGTGCATTGGACATGATCACACTTGCATGGCGTTTCATTTACTCCCTTCAAGGCCCCAGTGTGTCCTTCCCTCCCCTCCTCGCCCCCTTCCCTTTCCTCTCCTCCACTGCTCCACTTTCCACTCATTTACTTATTTATGTTTAACTGGTGCTTTATAGATGTGCATTCAGATGGAATTCACTGTGTATATTCATACATGCACACAGTGTGATTTGATCAAACTTAAGGAATATATTTTCTTTTAGCATAAGTATGTTCCATGAAGTATTTGGTATATACATTTACTAAAGAAAATTACTGTTTTTCACCCCAAATTCCAATTTGCCCGGGCACCCTGTTCCTCCTCTGTCAAGCCTGTCTTGGAGTAGAGACCACCTCACAGGGAAAAAGTCCAGAGAAGGAACAGATGTCCCCATGGTACAAAGACATCCCATTTTCTTGGAGCGGAATTTGACCCGTAATCACAATTTTTACGTAAAGCGGCCCCCTCTTTAATCCCACTGAAGCGCTCTCGGAGTTCAGGCTGGACCTGGAGATGTCTGAGCAACTGTCTAGATTCCTTCTGGTCTGAAAAGGAGCCTCTGCTCCCACTGGTGGTCCTATATTCCCACCCATCTTGGAGAACCTTCCTCTCCATTTGGCTGCAAAGAGAAAGCTCCAGGTTGAGTGGGCGCGTCCCTGCCCAGCTGCCAGGCTTTATCCAGGACAGGGACTGGGCCACTCCGTAGATCCACGTGGACCAGCAGTTTCCTCGAGAGCAGGAGGAGCAGGGCTTCCTCACTGGCCTTTTTCTCTGTCATCAATCTCATTTCCTCTGTGAAGGGGAGGGACCATTGCTCACAGCCTGCCGGAGTAGAAAGAAGAAAGGACAGCCCCAGGGAGAAGGGGAGAGACTAACGTGGAAAGTGAAGCACCTAGGGACCCAGGGGTGACATGGAGAGGGCAGCAGGGCCCGGAAGGCATGCTTGGCAAAGCTCTTGGTGAGCCCTGTGGCATAGTTGAGTTGAAGGGGGAATTTGCTCATAGAGGAGGGGGATCAGGAAGCAGAAAGGGATTCACCCCCAGCACAGAAACCCACAGATGTTCCCGCAGCTCCTTTGGAGCCTCAGGCCTTCTCAGCCAGCCTCCTTACCTGGCCTCCTCCTTTGACCTGTATGAAGATGGCGCTAGGGCTGAGCCTAAGGCCAGGCCCATGTCCCCATCTTGGCCAGTCCCCTGACCCTGGGCACCCCTCCCCATATGGACCTGCTCTTCCATTTGCCTGATGCAAATGATTCTTAGACTCTTTCTGGTTGGCCTATGTGGGTTTTCCTTATATTTCTTTCTCTTGGTACCTGGAGAAGGTCCAGGCTAGAGGCCTTCTGCAAAGTCCCTCCCTCAGTGAAAACCAAGCACTCTCAGAAACTCTGGGGACCTCCTGAGCCCTCAGATTCTCTTTGAAGATCATGCCAAGAGATGCGACACTTGGAGTCTCTCCAAGGCCTGGTGATGGGGAATCCTAAGGGAAAGAGAAGAACTGCTGGTTCAGAGTTGACCAGGAAGAAGCCAGGTAACTGAGACTCACTTGTACCCACCTGTAAAATGGGGGGAAATAACCCATGTCCCAGCCTCTTAGGACAACAGGTGAGATGGTGACAGTGGAGGAATTTCTCTATTAGAAGAGATTCTGCACACCTATATTTTGCATTTGATTACACACGTGCCACACATACACACACCCAGGGGATGTGACTCCAGCTCTCTTGAGACTTCAACACTGGAAATGGAGAGTGTCTGGGAGGAGAGGTGTCAGATTTTGGGGAAGAAACTATCAGTCTGTCTTCTCTTTGGGACAACAGCTAAATTCCAGAGCCTCATCACATGGGCCTCCATGTCTCTGTAAAATGAAACTGACAAGCATGACCATCCTCTGTGGTCCACCTTATTGAAGCATCTGCAGGTGAGACATCGATTAACATGGATGGACTGCCCACCGAGCAGGCCCCCAGGCCAGGGCTCACAGAGTGAATTCCTTCCCCGATGCAAAGTCGCCACTTCAACATGGAATTTGGTAACAGCTTCCTTGCAGAAGGGCCTTGGCTGAGGGACAGCCATGCTTCTGAGGTGGGAACAGTCTTTCTGTGGGCCTGGGGACCTCCCATTGCAAGCTCTTGCTGGGAAGCACATGGCTCCCAAATTCTGGACTGGCCACTCCAAACTCAGTTTTCCCATCTGGAAATTAGGTTAAAAGTGGCCAAGGTGGGGATAGGAAAGAGCAAGAGAAAAATGAGCTCCGACTAATTTTGATTAGTTACAAGATTCTAACTGAGTCGTCCTGTTGGAATGTGAGTGGTCACTACACTGGGTTGCTGGGACACATCCTGGTATTGAAGATAAAATATCAGGGAAGGTCCCAGGGCCAGCTCAAGAAGTGTAGCGTATGTATCTGCCGTCTGTTTCCAAGTTACAAATCACTCCAAGACTTAACAGCCAAGAGCCACAACCACTGATTCCCCCGTGGTTTCTGAGGGTCGGGAATCGCCAGGCACTCTGCCTCAATGTCCTTCCAGGCTATGGTCATCTCAAAGACCCATGGGAGGTGGGGTCAGGGTGGGGTCCCACTCACCCTGTTGGCTGTTGGATTAGAGCTGCAGGTCCCCATGAGGCCCCTTCCGCCCCTGTGTCCTGGGGACCTCTCTGCTGCAAGCCTCATCGCCTGATGCCGGGTTCCCTCGGAACAGGGAGGGTCAGTGTGGCTGTTGCTCGCTGCAGGTGTCCACTGGACAGCACCCAGACATTTCCTTAAACGTTATTCTGTAAACTTCCTGAATGAATTTCCTTGGGTGAGGTGGCCACTTCCATGGGGGCACTGAACAAAGCAGATTACCCACCATGGGGCATCAGGCTTCTCCTGGTCAGTCGAAGGCAGGATAGAGAAGTCTGGCCTCCCATGAGAGAGGAGGAACTCAGCTGGAAGATCATCTGTGAACTTGAACTGCGATTGGTCCACAAGTCATCTGTGCACCAGCCTCCCCCATCGGATTTTGGATTCACTAAGCCTCCACCATCACTGGGGGCAATCTCTCTGAGTCTGTGTCTCTCTGTCTCTGTCTCTCTCTTTGCAAGTGCGCACACAAACACACACACCACACACACATACACGCATGCACACACACATACACACACACACACACACACACACACACGTCCTATTGATTCTGTTCCTCTGCAGATCCCTGACATCACAATGAAAGAGAGAGAAGGGGCAAGACAGGTGGCAATCGGAGTCTTTAGTGACCCAGTCCTGAAAGTCACATCCCCCCACTTCTGCTGTATTCTACTGGTTAAAACTGAGCCACTGTCCCCAAGCCACACCCAAGGGGCAGTATTACCAAGGGGGTCCCTGGAAGTAGGTGTCAGGGAAAACTAAAATTCTTAAGCAACTTATCAGCTGCATGATCTGGGGGCAAGTGACGTGCCCTCCCCAAGCCTCTGAACTGGGATCCAGAGGGGCACACTGAGGCCGAGAGGGGCAGGCAGCAGCAGGAAGCTCTCAGGAATGATGGGGACTACAACATGCAAACTGTGAACAACTGTTCATTTCAGAGGAAGGAAACTGAGGCTCAGGTAGGGAAGGCCGGCTTTCTCTCTGAGGGCCCATCTACTCTCCCTGCACACCTTCTCTGTCCCCAGGGATCTGTAGCATTTGAAAATACAGTGCTTCTCAGAGAGGTAGGTTCACTTTTTCAAAAAAATTATTTGCTTTTAACAAATATACACAATAGCTTGTGGTTGCCAAGTCATCTAGCCAGCATTGGCCTGGTCTGGCTCAAAGGTCACATTTGACTTGAGGTCTCAGGTTGAGGCGCAGGAGTGAAGGAAGAATAGACCCAGTGGAGGAAGGATGGGCTGTCTCTGTCCATGGGGCGATGCTTCTACCCAGGTTCCATATAGATGGTCCTCATGATGCTGGTGACTTCATGATGACCAGGGGGGTCCTCAGCCCTCTCCTGTGACTCCTGTTGTATTTGTTTCATTGAGGGTTCCTCACCTGCCACTCCTGTGATACCACCATCTTCAGCCTCCATGCCACCACCTTCGATGGCTGCCTCCTCCCTCTCTGCTCCTTCTCCTCCTGGCTCACAGGCTCCTCCTTCTGCAGGATGTCCTACAGGATGTCCTCTGTCTGTGTTCCCAGGGCCTCTTCTACTCATTCTCAAACCCCCCTGACCAACATCTCATGTTGATGGAGCCCAGATCTGTGTCACCTGGCCTCAGCTCCGCCGTCTCCACCTAACTGGTCATTGGCCATCTGCCAGAGTTTGGTTTAAGCCCCTCAAACTGAGCATGGCCAGGATGGACCTCAGTTTTTCCTCCCAGTGCCCACATATGGACACTCCTCATGTGTATCCAGACCCTCCAATGACACCTCGGCCACCAACTTAGAAACCTCTCCTCCTTCTTGCATGTTGGATCATCAAAAACCCTATTGATTTCACTTCCTGAATATACCTTGGATTTGTCCTTTCTTCCCATTCCAGTTGCCATTTCAGGCCCCCATTCTTTATGTCTGGTCTTTGCCATCGACTTCTGTTCTCGATGCTGCCACCAGAGGATAGTATTTAAAGTAGCATCTCTGACCATCTTGGTCTTCAGTGCAAAACCCACCCAATCAGCCCCAAGCTTCTTAACAGGATGTGCGAGCGCCCTTCCCAACGAAGCCCTGCCCACTCCTCAGAGCCTCCATACCCCACCACACGCTGCCCCTCCCTTGACATCCAAGCGGTGGCTGTCTGGACACGTCACCACCATTCCATGTTTTCTACAGGCCGTTTTCCTGCAGGTATGTTTCTGTTCTCTACTCCACATCGCCCATTGTCCTTTATTTCCATCCAGATCAGATTTGCTGTAAGTCCCAGCAAACACATCACCACCTCCAAAAAGCCATCCAAGATCATCGTCTTTATTTTTGCATTCACCCTCCTATATTAAAGTCATCTGTTTATAATTTTAATCATCTTTCTCCCCACCAGGCTGTTAGCTCCTGCACATCAGGAGCTATATGTAAGTCTTAAAGTCTAAGTAGCTGGAACAAAATAATGGTCCATATGTGCTTGTTCAGCTTGAACTCTTTTCAATTTTTTCCCTCCAGGTTGTGTTAACTCTGCATCAAGAACAACAAAAAGTTCAGGTTTTTGTGAGGGACACTTTGGCCTTGAAAACCATGCCAAGCTAAAGTCTGTACCACTGAAGTCTGTACCAGCGGAGGCCCCAGGGACTGGATGGAGAAGGCCTTTGTACACTCCCGGGAAGGTCCACAAGCTGTCCCAGAGAGTCACCCGAGTAAATGCACATCCTGGGTAAAAAGAAAGTCTTACTTGCAAAAATCACTTCAGAATGAGGCCCTCGGTGCACCCTGAGGCCCTTGGAGCAGAAGTTCTGGAATCCCTGTGCTCCTCTGCATCATCTGGACTTTGGGATGACATCCCATTCAGATAAGAGGCAAAAGCCATGCTCGAACAGTCCTTAAATTGGTGCCACGGTGTTGTGTTGGAAACCCGATTTAAAAACAAGAAGTATGTACGAGAGGAAGCTACATCTCCCTTCCGTTTCCCCTGAACTTGAGATCTTAACACAGTGCTATACTACGAGATATCAGCAAATCCCTTTCCCTCATTCATTGTAAAATCCTTTACAACATTTTATATATATTATAATAGGCAAGACTACTTTATATAGTTAACAATAGTCATCCAACCTCTTATTAAGAATATGATCCACATATTTACTGAGCATATATATCTTGTGTTGTACGCCATGCTGAGCTTTCTTTTTGCTTTCTCTGAATCCTCTCGGTGAATCCATGAGGCGGGTATTATTTTTGGTTTATAATGTTTCTCCATGAGTTCTAGAGGGGACACTCAAGCCATAGAGAAGTCACACTTCATTTCTTCAATGGTTAGCAACAGGTTCGCTGGTTGATCATTAAGCTAAGGTCCTTATGTCCCTTTTCCAAGATCTGGTTAGTATAGTGGGGCAAAAATGAAATCAGATAAGAAGAAGAGAATAAATTTCCAAGGACAGCATCTTTTAGGGGAGATTACATTTTAGAATTGAAAATAGTCAAACGCTTCTTTAAAGCTCATACATGCTGGGCCTAAGAAAAAAGTCATAAAAATTAACTAATATGCCCAAATTTAATGTGTTATTGCCCATAATAGCGTAATGTATTGTCTGTCGTTATGCCTCCCCTTAACTTTGAGTATCTGATTTCTGTGTACAGTCAAAAATCAAGGCGCTAAAAGTATTTTCATTTTCGTAAGTAGATTTTATCTGTCTTGTCTGAGTTTTTATTTAGTTTTGTGTTTTTTTAAATTCTCAGCCAGATCCAAAGCTTCCAGAGGTCAAAATGTGCATTACATTTGTCCTCCAGTCAGCTGGGCATTAAGCACAAAGTAATACAATGTGTTCATTATAAATAAATATACCATATAGGCTTATGTGCTATGAAGAGCCATAAAGCAGGGTCAGGGAATGAATAGAATTGGTGCTAGAGGAGTCCAGGGCCGCTGCTGGGTGTGGTGCCAAGGGTGACCTCTCTGGACAGTGACATCGGAAGGAAGCGTGAGTCCGTCAGGAGTGTGTATGTACACTACCCGTGGCAGAGGAAAGAAGACTGAGAGAGTTTTGGACACTCCTCCCCTTGAGAAGTGGGTTTTGTTCCATAAAGAAGAATAAAATTATGGCATTTGCAGGTAAATGGATGATGTTGGAGACGGTCATGCTAAGTGAGATTAGCCAATCCCCAAAATCCAAAGGCCGAATGGTCTCTCTGATAAGTGAATGATGATGCATAATGCAGGGTGGAAGGGAGGCAAGAATGGAAGAAGGATAGATTGCATAGAGGGAAGGGAGGGGTGGGGTCGGGGTGGGGGGGCAAGAATAATAACAGAATGAGACAGATATCATTGCCCTGTGTACATGTATGAATGCACAGATGGGGTGACTCTCTTTGTGTACAACCAGAGAAACAATAGCTGTTCTCCATTTGTGTTCAATGAATCAAAATTAAATGAATTTAAAAAAAAGAAAAAAAATAGGAAAGGCAAAAAAAACAAAAACAAAAACCCAGAGTTATGCTCAATCACTTGCATATTGTCTACAGCGGCTTTCTTGCCGCCATGGCAGACTTGAATGGTTGCAATAGAAACTACACAAACTGCAAAGCCTAACGTGTCAGCTACCCTATTGCTCAGGGGCCTCATTCAGTTCCTGACCTAAAACATGACCTCTAAAAATGTCAGTGGTTATCAGAGTCACCAGGGAACTTGGCAAAAATGCAAAAGCCCAGTTACCTCCTACCTCCATGAGCCTCTGAGTCCTTACTGGGCTCTCCAGGGGATCTGCTACACTCCAGGGCTGGAGAACCACAGGCCACCACCAGGAAGTCCAGGAGAAATATCACCCAAGGCTGAATATGAATGGAAGCAACTGAGTGTCTGTCTGGATGACCTCTTGTGTCTCTATGCCAATCTCTTCCCTCTGGAGTTGCAAATTCAAACAGTTTCCCCTAACTGACAAATTGAGATGTCACAAGAGCCATTTCAGTTGCTCTCTCAACCATGGGTTGGTGTCCTCCCACACAAGGACGGAACCCTGCCGCCTCTGCTCCTTCCTGGGCGGCATGGCAGACTGTGGTCAGGCCCTGCAGGGAGATGAGGTCAACACACAGGAGCAGGTTATGGTCTTGGGCAGGATCTGTGAGGTCTCCACCTTTGTCCCCAGCACTGCCTCCCCTCTTGTGTTTTGTTTGGAAACAGACATTAAGTTGGAAGCAAACTTTATTTCTTTGGTTCTGTGGTGCTCAACCATAATGGTGCATTGTAAGAACCTGCACGGAGTTGAAACAATAATCTCTGCTGCTTGGTCCATGCTCCTGGGACTTCTAATTTAGGAGGTCTAGGGTGGGGTCCAGTTGATTGTTATGCAGTCACCATGGCTAGGAATCTCGTTCTAGACTCTGGGATCTAGAGCAATGATTTCCAAACTTGAACATGCATCAGAACTCCCTGGAGGGCTTGTTAAAATGCGGATTGCTGGGCCCCACCCCAGAGTTTCTGGGAGTTCTGGGGTGGGACCAAAGACAGCCTTTCCAGCAAGTTCTCAGGTGATGCTGAGGCTGCTGGTCTGGGGACAAGAGGGTGAGAACCACTATTTTGGCACATGGGGACATCCTACTCTGAGAGGTACTTTAACAGGCTGAGCTTGGACTGGATTCAGGGAACTCAGGTCCTATGGCGAAACCACTGGCAAGACCCGTTTTGTCCTGTATAGGTACCAAGCCCATGGGCAGGTCCTCAGGCCATTTCCCCTGAAGGCACGATGAGGAACTGGGATCAATAAAAGTGAATTAAGACAATGTCCAGGAAAACAAAGCATTTTAAAACTGAAAATACTCAAAGCTCCTTTAAAACCCACCACCAGTGAGAACCTGAAAGTGTAATTATATAACCCATGAATATAATTAGGCACTTCCCTTCTCTCCCCACCCATTTGGCATTGGCTTTGGGAGAAGGAGGGGGTCCTGAGAGGCTCCGGACTCCCAGCATAATATCTGACATTCCCTTGATCTTATAAACTTCCTCAAAAAATATTACCTGGATCCGGCTGGAGCCAAACCCCAGAGCTTCTTATCCATCAATTAATATTTATTGGGCCTTCACAATGAGCTAAGCAGGCATATAAAAGACAACAGTACCTGCAGACTGTTATTAAGCTCAAGACGCACAAGCACCTCGCCTTGGTTTTCACAAGGTGTTAGCAGCTGGGTGGTGTCTGGGTCAAAATGAACATTTAGCCACTCATCCCAGAAATGTCTCCAGCACTCCCCGTGTTCCAGGAACCCTCCCAAGCACTGGAGAGGTGGCAGGGGCTGGACCAGACAGAACCCTCCGCCCAGCTCAGGGGCGAGGCAAGAGGTTCCCACCAGCTCATGGGCTGGGGCTGGGAGCCGAGTCCGCACAAGCAGAGCCCTGGTCCTGAGACTGGGCTAGCCAGTCTGCTCCAGGGCTGTTGGTTAATTTCACAGGTCCCTTTCCAAAAACCACTATTGGAAATTAGACCTTGCAATTTCAAGGCCTGTGGGTGAAGGGATCTGAGTTCAGAAACATAAAACGTGTCATCTTCAGGGAAGATGCAGGTGCTCGCTGGAGTTCTGGGTCTCTTGCCTAGATGGAAAGTTCACTGTAAAGCCAGTTGGGGCCAAAGCGTTCAGAACCTCTCCAGGGCCTCTCCCAGCAGCACTGCTCCTCAGAATCTGCATGCCTGTTGGAGTCTTCCTTGACCTTGCTGGGAACTTGGGCTACTCCAGTTCAAGGGTGGTTTCTTGACCCTCCTCCAAAAAGGAAATGTGGTTGGCTCTCTAGTGGGTGTAGCTTCCTTCTAGGAAGGAGACTTAGATGCTAGAGAATCCACATCTCCAAATGTGAGTGTGACTCTTAGACACAGAGGAGAGTCCCAGAGCAGGATCCCACAGCTGTGAGGCTCGAGGTGGCAGGTGCTGTTGTCTCACTCAGCATGGCAGCCCCAGCACACAGCATGGTGCCTGGTGCCCAGCAGGCAAGTGAAGGGACCAGTGAGTGAGTCAGAAGCACTTCATGGAACTTTGGATGTCCCATGGGTCTCTTGCCAAGAAATCTCACCACTCCAGGGTCCTCATGTTGACCTTGGGAAGACATTCACCATGCACTGCCCATGGAGAATGGAGGTGAGACTGAGGTGGAGGTTGTAGGAGCAGACAACCTAACCGGAGGCCCATGGGATAGGAGGACCTGCCACTGCTCAATACATGAGGGATGAAGGAGGGCAGTGAGTTGGAGAAGCATGGAGCCATGTACAACCTCCACCCCCCTACCAGGCACCAGTTGAGAAGAAAGAATTGGGATGAATTTTGAAAAAGAAGGACTTCAATTCATTATCTTCAAAGGCGATGGATTGGTAAGGGCTGAGTGGAGACGAAGGCCTATATTTGCGAGAAGAAGGCGTGAACCAACATAAAAGAAATAGAATAGAATTGTTGTGGTGTGATACCCACAAGAATGTTTTAAGTATGCATAACATGTTGGTGTGAACATGTTAGTGCGTGCAGAAAGTGTATATGGAGCAAACTGACGATGCCTTCTAAAGGGAAGCAAGAGCCTCATAGCTAGAAAAGGCACAGGTAAGTCCCACCTGGGATAAGCACTCCACTTATTTTCACCATATAAAACACATTTTCTCTTCTATACCTGGAGATCTTTGCGTGGGTATTCCCTGGACTTCCAAAACTTCTCTTCCTTGAAAACTCCTATTCAACCTTCAAAACTTGATTTTCGTTTTCACCTGTCACCTCTGGACATGGATTTGATAGCACCCTGGACCTCTCCCATCACCGCACCTGCGATTTAACATTTTGCTTGAATTTGTCACCCATCTAGCTACCCTGTTTGTCTGTGATTCCTGAAGGTGAGGATCTCCTTCTCCACAGTAGCTGGCAGGGAGAAGTCCTGAGTGCATGGTCTGGGGATGAAAAATGAAAAACGATTGTTACACGCCAAGGCAAAGGTGAGGATCCACTGGGAACCTGCCTACTGTCTACAGGGGAGACCCACTGCTAGGGAGAGCTGGCATGCTCCTGAGTCAGAGCTTCCAGGCAGTGGGCAAGGGGAGGACCACATGTCAGCACCAGTGAGACTACCCCATCATTCTGGAGGCCTTCTCAGGAAGCAGGGAAGCTCACAGGCGATTGGAGACTTGTTTATATCAAATAAGCACTTGCTCCGGTGTTCAAAGATCAACAGGTTCCAACTTGAACTTCCAGAGAAGTCATGGCCACATACTCACATGCAGTGCCCGAGGACGGGCAGGGGAGCCAGGATTCCATCTGCCCATGGATGGGCGATCCAATGGATTCACTGGAGTGCCACACTCCCCAAGACCTCCAGAACTTTGTGGGCAGAGGCTCTCCCTCCATGCCACTGCATCTCAGAGTCACTTTCCCGAGAGGTGGTAAGCAAAATGGAATAGCTGCGGTATTTACCGCTGTTAATTAGCAGCAAGGTGTTCATGAGTAATGTTGTGGTATTAAGGGTGTGGAGCGGCTTTTCATTATTGACTCCCTCCTTTGCAGGGTTATAAACCCCAGGAGAGATGTTCTCTCCTGGCTGAAACTTGGCAGCCGGCCTGAGGTTCTGTGGCTGGTACTGGAGCTGCCTCCTCATCAGCCTGTTGAGATCTGCCTCCATTTCCACAGCAGTCCCTGCTGGGGCCACACACTTCTGGAAAACATCGACCTGGAAGCCACTCTTGCTGTCACTCTGATATTTGAAGCCCCTACAGCAAAACAAGAGCAACAGGAATGAGCATTCTGTGCTCTCGAAATGCCCACTTCCAAACCCCGTCACCCCGATGGCCACCAGGAGACCAAAGTGGACACAGCTATTTTCTGATGGCAGGTGGATGCCGAAGAAGTGTCAAACCCAAAGCAAATCTGTAATTCCCCTGGGTCCATATTCACCATTTCTAGCTACAGTCTGCAGGGCCTTGCCTCTCAGGAGAGCATGCACTGGGGAGAGGAGTATCTTTCATTTGGATTATGTTTGCAAGTTACAATGCACTTTGGCTTCTGGCTTCTGGAGCGATTGTAGCATCCCATCCTTTTGCAAACAATCCCTCACTTTGCCCCCTCCCCAGGGGCTCCCTGGAGTAGACAATGGGAGGGATGCTTCCTCCAGTCTTCCAGGTAACAAGATCAAGGTTTGGGACCTTCAAATCTCTTTTCCATGATTTACATGGCAGTGCCCAGGCTCAAACTCGAACCTTCTGATGCCAAGCGCGCTGCTCAGATTTTCCACCCTCATCTGTTCTTTAAAAACACAAGAGTCAGCATTTTCCTCCCACCTGGTCCCACGTTGGGCAAAGCTGACTGGCAAGTGGATGGACGGTAATGAGTCGTGCTTTTCCTTCTGGGGAGGGAAGTTTTGCTCAATGAGCGGTGATTCCCTTCTGCTTCTGCGTGGAGGAGCTGAGTGCAGAGTGGCTTGGATTTCTGATGCCTGGAGACCAGGATGAAGGGCCCTCGTGAGCTCTGCAACTCAGAATGCTAATCAGCCACGGAGAAGCAAGGAGAATGTCTAAGAAGACCCCTCCACCTCATCGGACGAGTGGGATGATCACACAGCACCCTCCTCACCACCACCACCCACCCTGAGTTCTCAGAAAGCAGTAACCTGATACGAGGAACCAACAGATTAGTAGCCCACTCCCTGGGGATTTTAATTAGCCATGGAGAGCTAGACCCAATATGAGCTCCTCCCTACAAATTTGCCTTGTTCCATTACCTGGCAAGGGCAGTCCTTCCCATCTGGAAATGCTTTCAGGAAACTGGTAACTCGCTCAACCTGTCCCATCTTTCTAAGTTGAAAGTAGAAAACTCCTGGATAGGCCACCGAGGTCCAGCTAACAGTGGCTCCAGCAGAGCTCAGAAATCCATGGGGAGGGAGAGGGCAGGGTCCCAGCTGCCCCTGAAGGTATAGCCTATCTTGGCGGAACCATGAAGAAACAAAAGATGAAGACAGACGCCTCGTTTTCATCCTTGGAGGGTAGCCATCTTTAAATGTCCTTTGCAAACAGTCCTTCTTGGTTTTCCATCTGAATAAAATTAATTACAACGGAGCGCGTCAAGTTGTACTTAGGTTTCATTTAGAGATGCATTAAGTGTGCTTTACTCCACAATTGCTTTTTCTACCTATATAGAGTTGCTTTTTCTCACATTTATATTGTGTACCCCTAGAACACATGTAAGTTGTAAAATGGAAAAAAAGAAGCAATGAGAGGGGAGGATGCTGCCTGAATGTGCAGAATTCCCATGAATGCAAGGGTGGGGCCTCTCTGTTCTCTCTCAGGGCCCTGCCTCACCAATGAGGGGAGGAAGCAATCCTGAAATTAGTTCTTATGTCTTCTGTGTTCAGGGCATTGTCTCAGCTACTGCTGGTCTTCAGGGCCCTACATTACTTCTACTGTCCTAGCACGACTTGGCTGGTGGTCTACAGGGGAGTCAGTGCCTTCTCAGCCCCAGAGCAGAATCAGGAAGCAGTCACTTCATTGGAGGTGCCTGGTCAGTGTAGTAGAGCAGGTCTGCACTGTTACCAGTTCCCTTCCACCACACCAAGATGAAGAGGAGCAGGGGCCATATGGATGCTCCCCTCTTCTGACCTGTCCATTCTCTGTACTCCCTCTGTCTTCCCATAACTCCCTGTAGTCCACTTCTGCTGTGGGCTGGGTATGGTTGGACTATGCCTCCCAAGAGTCCCTGTGTTGGTGCTCAGTTTGGAGATGTTGGGAAGCGATGGAATCCTTTGGAGGGGGTGCCCGTGGGAAGTACTTAGGTTACTGGAGGCATTCCCTTAGAAGGGATGGATGTAGTTCATGTGGGACCATGTTAGTTCTCCCAAGAGGATTCTTCTAAAAAGAGCAAGACGGGCCACTCTCCTCTCTCTGGCTTCCGATCTCACCATGGGATCTCTCCCTCTTGGATGTGTTCCCAGCATTGCAGTGCCATCCACCATGAGGTGACATAGTCAAAGGGGCGCTCACCAGAACCAGAACAATCCTGCTTAAACTTTCAGCTCCCAAACTGTGAGCTAAATGAACTTCTTTTCTTTTTAACTTATTCAGCCTCAGGTATTTTGTTAAGGCAATGGAAAACAGATCAATACAGCGTCTCACACTTTTTCCCCAGGAAAGTCACCCTTCTCCTCATTCCCTACCTATTCCTTGCCAACTTAGCATTCTGTTGGATGTCAGTGGAGGCTCTGATCTACACTTGTGTGAATACTCTGAAGGAAAGGAATCTCAAGAGTGGGGAAGATGGCAGGGCCTCAGGGTTACATTAAACTTTTAATGGAAGGCTGCTAAGAAGCAAGTCCTCCGAGTCAAAGTGGGCATCGTTGCTATTTCCTTAAAAATGTCTCATGGGGCCTTATACAAAGAAAGCACCTTTTTATACACATGCCTTGAACTTTCTTCCTTTGGAAAATAATAACCCTGGAATTGTTCTAAAATGTGCTTGATCCCTTCCAGACTTTCTTATATGATTAGAGCATACTATGAGTGGATGAAATCTCTCCACCAGGCGTGGGCGGTGACAGTTACTATTAGACAATGCTGATGAGCTAATCTCTCCTCCATTTATCTCACTATAAACTGATGATTGAGAGGTGGCTTTACAGGGTCTTCCTTCTGTGAACAAAGCTTGCCTTGAACTTCTCATGATGACATGAAATGTAAGTCAAGTTAAGAGCTGAAAGAACCCTGGATGCTTCCCCTGTTGGTGACATGTATTACTTTGCTGCAAAATGACAGCCAGCCAGAAACCAGGGTTTCAACTGGAAAGGTCAGCTACTCACATGACTTGATGGAAAAATCGGCCTTCATTGAGAGGTCGGATACTCTCCTCACCTGAGTTCACAGCTGCGGTGGGGATATGCATGTTTTAAAAACATGGGAAAATGGCTTAACTAGTCAGATCATCCAAACAAACCCCAAGACGAGTGGGCAACAGATCAAGCTCACCTCTATAAACAGGTATCCAAAGGTTGCACAAAATACATGCAAATCAAAATTGGTTGGATTTTTTTTTTCAATCAACCACAAATCAACATAGCCCAAGGGGGAAAACCCATGGGAATTTAATACTTCCCTTTGAAGAACTCCATCAAGGAACAAGCGAAGCTCAAAAGGCAAATAACCACCCCACCATTCACATGGCAAGTTTATTCTTTGAAAGCCCTTTCATATCACTTTTTCACTTCACAATGTGTTAGATCCACAGTGAGGTATTGTTACCTTTGTGTTTCAAGTGGTAAACTGAACAGCAAGGTTAAGTGACACTTGCGTGGTCACACACACAATTGAAGGTGTGTCTGGAGTTGTAATCCATGTCACTGAAACTGGAATTTGTGCTCTCCTCCCAGATCAGGAACTTCTATTTAACTCAGGGTATTTCAGTCATTCCTTTTCCAATGAGAAAAAAATGCCCTTCCAAAGCTAGACTCAGGAAAATAATGATCTGACCCTGCCTTGGCCACCGGGTCCTAAGCCATGCTTGTGCAGGTGACAAACATTTGCCCACCTCCGCAGAACCCTCTCCATGTCCTGAGGTTACCTTCCACAGTGTAGCTCTTTCTGCCCCTGCTGTACCAGGTAACAGGATTAGACAGGTTGATGGCATCAGATTTCAGACCCACAACTTTCCCACTTCTCAGCAGGTAGGCTCGAGAATTGATACCCATACAGGAAGAAGGAAAGCCCTGGAGGCAAAATGGAAGATTAAAAGCTGATTGGCCCTGCAAAGAGCTAGCAGGGTGAGCCAGAAAGCATGTAGTAGAGACCCCAAGGAGCTGAGGGAGGGTTTGATCTGGGGAAGCCTGAAGGAGGGAGGGACGGGGTTCAGATAGGAACCACATGTGAGCTGAGTGAAAGGAAAGGTAGTCCAGTTCGAGGTGGGAGCGAGAGTGGGTGCTGGCTCTTGAGGCTTCCAGCACGAGACACAGATCACATTTCTCAGCTAAAGAGCAGTGCAATGGGTTCAATGGAGTTGCTTGAGCTGAAATGGGGAGAGTAGAGAGGTACCAAGGAAGATGCTTCACCACTGTGCGGCCGGTTAAAAACAAGATCTGACCATTCAAGAGTACAATAGGACAAAAACTCTAGACCTGTTTATTATCCAGATGAAAGGCTGAAATGGCCCCTGATGGCCATCTTGAATCCTAGATCCACAATGGCCACCAGCAGGGGATGGCCTCCATGTAGTCATTGAATTCCAAGGTAAGATGGAACTGAAAGTTGAAAGGATCTGCTGATGATCCAGTTCCATCTCCTCAGTAAGATGAGGCAAAATGGCATTGAATTAGGAATCAGACTCTCGGGTTTAGTTCCTGCATCTGTCTTTCACCACTGAGGGCAAATCACTCAAATTCTCTGAGCCCCATTCTCTCCATGTATGCAACATAATGATGCTGTCCACTTACGGTGTTGTCAGCAAAGGTATTCAGCTTAGCCAGAAGGTACTCTGTCAATGTCAAAATTCAGCTGAGAATTCTGAGCTAAAATGATGCTCAAATGATTAAATAGTCAAGATCAGAAGTCGGTTCTCTTAGCTAAGGCTCCTCACTAATTGAAATTACAATGAGTGGAGATGTTTATAAATGTTATAATGTGATTTATTGAGTTACTCTACCTTCTCCTCAGAAATGAGCCTTTAATAAATCCCAAATCAATTGTCAAAGTGATTGTCTCCTTCCCATTCATCCAGAGAGGAGCAGAACAGGAGCACTCCCACTGGAGATCAATATGGCGGCCTCACAGTGGCCCATGGGAATCCTCCACTCACTCCAACAGCAAGGATGCAACCAGA
>JAJEJO010005218.1:761305-795754 GCA_020662805.1 Glaucomys volans
GCCCATGGGAATCCTCCACTCACTCCAACAGCAAGGATGCAACCAGAAGCAGCATTGTGGAGGCACACCAGCCATGATTACCAAGTCAGGCAGAAATCTGCCAGGGTGTGCACGGCCATGGTGGACCTGGAGACGGGTGCTATCTTAAGAAAGGGAATGGGACCAGTCACATGCATGGGCTCTCTTCCTGAGCTCCTCACGAGACAGCCTGTGTCACCCAGATTGTGAGCTAAGCCATAAATCCACCCACTGGGTGAGCCCCAGCAACCTGTCTAACCCTGCTGGGAAACAGCACATCCGGCCCTTGACGGCACTCATGACTGCTTGGCTGAGAAGTGGTATTTTAAATAAAGAGAGAAAAAAACGCCCTATTATTTTACTCTTGTAATTGACAACAAGTTTCTCATGAGTAATTTTATAGCACCCAGGGTGTGCCGGGGTTTGATTTAACTTCTCTTTACAAGAACCTCAAACTTGCAGTACAAACACTATTTTGAACTGTATGAAGCATGCTTCACAAATCCATATAGATATTGAAATACATTCCTAAGACCCAAGCGTTAACTGCGTTTTTCTTAGCTTCTTCTTTCAGAGTCCCCTTTTAGAAGGAGACAACATCTTATATTGGAGATCCTAAAAGGTCTTAACTAATTTCAACTCCAGAATACACAAACACTCTTATTAATCTACAATTCTTCTTATAATTTTATTTTATAGTAACAGGTGATTTGCAAATCTTAGTTCTTAAAATAATTTTTAAAAAGAATGGGGAATGATTTCTGCAGTCACATATAGTTGGGAACCTCAGTTATTCAAGACCAGTTTTAGCAACTTACAATGTGCATTTAATATGGTAATGGCTCTCAGAAGTCCTAGAGGAGAGAGCCCAGCTGTACTGAACTGTATTGAACACAGATTTTTCCAAAGTAAGTCCAAGACAGAATTTCCCTATGGAAATTGCACACACACAAACACATTCTGTTACTTTCCAATTTAATGGGGATGCCTGATCTCACAGAGCTAGAATCTTGAGGGACATATTTTGAGAGACCCCAAGTGACAGGAAGGACATATGGTGGATGATGGTCAGTAGACCATATTCTGTTTGACTCTGGCCTTTGTACCCTAATTACTCATTAATTATTCTTTCAACGAATGTTGAGTATTTAGTAGGGATGATGGGCAATGGGAGACACAAAGTCAATCACATAACCCTGCACTGTCAGAGAACACGAAGGATGGGCCTTCAAGAGACCTCACTCAACCCCTTCACTATTTAGATGAGGAAACTGGGCCCAAAAGAAATGTAAGCCTGGGTCTCTGGTTCTGGAACACCTTCATATCTTTTTCACCTGGAAGTCCTTTCATTTAGAATATAGGCATGGGCGTAGATAACCATTCAGCCTAAAGAGGGAGAGGCAGTTGTGTGTACAGCACTGTGAGCCAAAGACATCTGCAAATCCTCTCAAAGCAAGGTGTCAAGTCCCACGGTTCCTAGGGAAGGGGCAGAAATGAAGATCGCATATTTCCAGGAAAGATATCAAAGAGGAAACTTGAAGTCCTGCATAAAGGAGGAAGTTAAACATGCAAACTTGGTCTCTGAACCAAGAGGAAATAGGCCCACGGGAGCTGCATTCAAATGTCCTTGGAACTTCCAGGGCTCTGCATGTCTCTGGGCATGCCCAGGAGCTGATGAGAGGCACTGCCTGTGTTCTCTCCCAGCGGACACCCATTGGCTACCATTCAGAGTAACAGCTTCTCATGGTTTTATTTATTTTCACCATTGCTTGTAGTGATGCGCTGCTTATGTCTTAAGTTGAGAGTACAGGTTGAGTAGCTCAAATGTTTCAGCTTTTAGATTTTTTTTGTGTGTGTGTGGGATACTTACATAAACTTTACCAGGTGAGCATCCCTCTTCCAAAAAAAATCTGAAACTCCAAATGTCCCAAAACACAAAATTTTTAAGCAATGATGTAACCCTCAAAAATTTTGGATGTTGGAGCATTTTTGATTTCAGATTTTCAGATGAGAATTCCCAGCCTGTACTGGTTCAGTAACTTGATTTTTTTTTCTCCCTCTCTCCATCCCTGAGACAGTTCATTTGTTCTTATAGCTTTAATTATGACTATGGACAGATGGTTCCCATATTTACAAGTCAAGTTCTAAAGTGCTATGTGTGTTCCACCCCTAATACTCCCCCTGCCTGTTGGGTATTTTCATTAGTCTTGAAATGCCCCCCTGAATTTTAATACATCTGGGTTATCTTCTTTCAAATCAGCTTCCTTTCCCCACATCCCTATTTCAGCCGGTAAAATCATCCTCCATGATGCCCCACCCTCTCATCCTCACTTTTTTTGGCGTTTAATTTTGAAATCTTGGAACTTTTTTCCTCTCCCTTCCTCTTCTCACAGGCAATAAGTAACTACAACATGTTTTTGTTTTTTTTTTTTTTTTACATTTTTACAGACTGCATTTTATTCATTGTACACAAATGAGGCATATCTTTTCATTTCTATGGTTGTGCATGACGTAGATTCATACCATTCGTGTAATCATACATGTCCATAGGGTAATGATGTCTGTCTCATTCCACCATCTTTCATACCCCCGCCCACTCCTCCCTCTCATTTTCCTTTATGCAATGAAAAAAGTTTTGCATTGATTATTTCCTCTTCCTTTCCACGTCCAAGAGAACTTACTCCTGGTGGTTGGATTACCAGTCCTCTAAATCCTAGCCCCTGGTCATTCCCTCTTCCAATCCATCCATGTGACTCCCATGCCAGGCTGTGCAAGGAGAGTTTGTTGAGAGCAAGTGCCCAGCACACTGTATTTTTAGCAAGTCTCCCGGGTAATCCTGATGCTTTGCCATAATTAGAAACAACTGCTTCATTTGCTTTTAGTGACCAAAACCAGGTGATTTCTGCAATCACACCATGTCCTGGGTCACATCCTCTACTTCCTTATTGGCCATGAGTGATCCAGTCTGTTGGGTGCTCACCACGTGACAGCTATTTGTTCTGAGTTTGATACCAATGCTATGAAGTGACTAGGGCTACTTAGCTCATGAAAGAGAAACCTTCTTCCACCTGCATCTAAAATTGTTATCAAAAGTGACTCCCTATCTTTCCTATTAGGAAGAAGCGCAAATAACTTCCGAGAAGACTTAAAATCCAAGTGTGCACACCGTAGTTGTCTGTACTTATTAGACATCAGTGGAAATCATCAAATAAATGGGAGAAGAGAGTGAGAAGGGAAACGCCTATCTAAGGCAGAACTGGAGGGAGCAAGTGAAGAAAGAGAGGAGGTGGGCGGAACTGCCTGTTTGGGACAGAACTGCTCTTTAGTGCAAAATCAAACAAGTGGTCTGGCCTAATTTTACATTTTGGAAAACAGATATCAGAGACACTCCCCTGAGCCACCCTCTCCCCAGAGCAGAGTCCAGGACCACTCCCTACCTCACTCCACCATGGCTGCCCACCTTCCAAAGGGGGTGCTAAGCTTCTGCTCCTCACCCTCACCGCACCTGCACTGACCTCACCTGAGCCCCAAGAATGATAAGCTCAGCTGAAGGGCAGATGGAGTGACAGCCAGTGAAATAGAGATAATCCCAGGTGAGGAGTTTTTGTCCAGATGGGTCTCCATCTCGCTATCCTGCAGCTCCTCACCATCTCCTCTGAATCACTCACCCGCAGGAATGCTGCAAAGATCCAATCTGTTGAGGAATGTGGTGCTTCCTAGCCCTGACGCGAGCGTTTTGATCCTGGGGAAGGAGGGGCAGGTGGAAGGTGCTGGCTAAAAGGAGGAAAGGAGAGAGAACAAGACAAAAGAGAACACACTGCAATCTTTCTGCGAAAAGTCTTTGTTCAGCCGGCAGGTTATTTGGTGATCTGGACTGAGCATAATAATGCACTTTATCTCGCCAGTTTATTATGTGTGTGTGTCATAGAAGTACGTGTATATTACCAACTATAAAGTACATATAATATGTGCCAGGAATGGAGAGAAGAGAGAATGCGTATGCCGCTGAGTCAGTGAGCGCTTGCTTTGTCTTAGGCGAGCTGGTCTTCTGGCGCCCAGATTGTGGTCATCTCAGTGGTTTTGTGAAAAGACCATTTCATAGAGTAGTAGTGATTTTTAAAATAATCATAAGTGGCTATGTTAATACCTGCCTTCAAGAGTCTGGACAAAGATCAGTAATCAGGCTTTCCTGAGCAGCAAGTGTCAAGTTCATTTTCTAGAAGTGTAGTGTGGAGACAGACAGGAAAAGACAAAGGCCACCGCGTGTCCACTTCCTGAGGACCTGCTCAAGCAGATCCATTTATGTTTATGTTTTCTGAAATAGGTTCTTGGTTAATGAACGATCCATGGAGAGACTTCTGCCGTAGAATAAGAAAAAGTTTGAGAGTAGACAAACCAGAGATCGAATCCTGCCTCTGCACCTTGGAGTCATCTGAACTTCTCTAGATCTCAGCTCATTCATTTGCAAAATCAAACAGCATTGGGGGGTTTCATGAGGAGCAGAGATAGTGTACGCACCCAACATGTGCACAGTAGCTTTATCATTTAACAAGTATGAAATTGGGGTGGAAATTCGCCCCAGACTCTAAGATGCTCCTTCCTATCTGCTGCAGAGTAGATGGGACCCTGACCAAGCAGGGGGCCCTGAGGCTGAAGGAGATGCTGCAGCCCTTCAGTAACACAATTCCCTTCAAAGGGGGATTTGCCAGATGGAGTCAAAGTTAGTTAATTTATACTTCCTTAAAGAAAATGGGGAGTCATGAATAAAGCACCTTCAGGGCCACCCATTGCCTCTGGTGGGCTTGCTTATTTCAGAACATAGTTCAGAGCCCTCGATTCATGGAGGACCAAGTCTGTGATTCCTCTCAGACCAATGGAGCCACTGCAGGTCACCATTGATTGGCTTATGCCATTCATTCAGACCTTCCTTCCTTCACTCACTTACTTAGCAAGGAGGGTTTTATTTTCAGAATGCCGCTGGGGTTATGATAGACACGAAGAAGTGGCAGAAGGGCCTGCCTGGAGACCACCCTTAAAGCAAGAATGGGCAGTTTTGACAAGTCCTGAAACTCTCATCCTGCATATCCATTGACACCTCCTGCTATATGGACATCTGTGGAAATCATCAAAGACAGGAAAAGAAGCCTTTTTCTTAAGCAGTGTTTGAGGTACCAGGAAGATAGGAAGCTTCCTATTTCATAAGACCATTGTCTTGGAGACCTATTTCATCTAGCTGAGAGGACTGGGCATAAGTGTACGAAGAGGTAATCATGGAAGGTAACAAGCCAGGGAAAATCACTATTCTTTCAACTTTTCTGAGGCCTCAAATTGTTTTAAAAATGCCCAAAGCAACATTTATTAATGTTCTCATGAATATTTTAAATAGTACTTGTATTTCTACAAGAATTCAAAGTAGGCAATGGTTGTCTTAAACCAGAATGGATAGGAAATTCTCTGAAAGAAGAACTTGAGCTGAGCCTTCTGGAAACCATAGTAAATATCATGATTCGGATGGTGTCACTTGCATTTCTCAAGTACGCCTGCTATGACAGACGCCATGTGATGTGCATGATCCAGATGGCCCCATCGGATCCTCCTGGACCCTGCAACATGAGTTTGCTACCCACTTTACAGAGGAGGCATCTGAGGCTCAGAGAGGTCCAGCAAATTCAAGACCTCACAGCAAGTTGTGGGTAATGACATGGAGATTGGAACCCGGTTCTGTGTTACTCCAAAGTTGGTGCTCATTCAACTCTATGATATTTCTCTCACAAAAAAGATTCAGGTCTAGCTCCATGCACCGGCCCTCCAGCACCATCAGGTCGGTGGTCTCCCACACTGAGCACAGGCCTGTACCACGGCTGCACTGACCATCTATCAACACAGGGTTCACCATTGCCCACAAGCATTGATTATTCCGAACCTGGAGGTAGTGGGTCAGCACCCTCCATAGGATACCACATTATCAAGTTCCTCTCAGGCATCAGGCTACTGAGATTTGAACAGTCCAATTTTTTTAGCAGAATTCTTTTTAATTAGTAAATTAATTATTCCTCTTATACCTATTATATTCCTACATTTTTATTAATATTTTTCTTACTCTATTCTCCTCATATATATCTGTTTCTTTGGAGACTCTTTCTCCCTTTTTTTCATGCTAACAACCTATTTCTTTTAATTCTGCTTTCACTATTCCTACAGCATAGTACCTCTATAGACTCACTTCTTGTCTCATTAATGTTATGTTAATGTCCTATACCCCTCCTCATCCTCTTTGATCACCATTAGAAATAGTGGTCCTTATTGCAAACCTACTGGTTATGCTGTAGATAATAATTTGAACTTGTCATCTCTGTTTATTAAGACAACACAGTTAATAACTTAATAGGGGCTGTTTGGATTAAGGACGCATATTGTTTGTATGGTGGGCTGCTAAAATTGATCTCTCACTTAAAGGTGAGGTATTGGAAATCTGCAGGGACACTCTAAGTCTGTAGGGGGAAACGGCAATACCTCAGATTCGCACTGCTAGAGGGGAAGGGACAAGAACAACATGACAAAACAAGGGAAGAAAGTGTCCCAAACAAACCCAGATGCTCTATCAATAGAACCCAATGACAATATGGCAGAAAAAATGTCAGAAAGTTCAGACTTGCACATCATTAAAATGATCCAAGAAGCGAACAAGAAAGATCTAGGTGAGTAAAAGTTATGATCAGCAAGGGAGACAGAATGGGATACAAAAATACCCAGAGATTGAGGAAAAGGAAGGCGTCCACTCCGTGGGGGTAACTGGTTGTTCCTGATGTGTTTGCTCCTCTTCCTGCCTTAGTGGTAATCCTTGAACCTCAGCCAGACATAATCATGGCCACCTATAGTATAAAACAAGCAAACAAACATATCCCAACCTCCTCTACATCTGGACATGGCCATGAGACTAAACTTTGGCCACTGAGATCTGAGTGGAAGACAAGCATACAACTTCCAAAAAGTATTTCTAAAAAGAAAGGGCTGTGTCCTCTACTTTCTCCCATGCTTTCTGGCTGGATTGGGGATTTAAGGGCTGATCTGAAATGGCCAGTGGGTTTTGTGAATGATCTTGGAAAGGGAGGTCACATGAAGTGAGCCATGAGAGAGAAGGCGCCTCCTAGCAAGCACCTGGTGGGACAGAGCCATGACTCCTGGCCTGGGCTGCCTACCCTTGGTCTTGAGAGCAGAGAGCAATGAGCTTCTCTGTAGCTTAAGTCACTGTTATTTGGGGTTACGCGCTCTTACTGGCAATTGAACCTAATCCTAATTAACACATAGTCTAAGTTGACTTGAGCCAAGAGTCGTAGGTGATCAGTGGGAAAACAGGTTGGAAGGATACGGAAGCCGTGGAGAATTTCTCCAGTCAAGTTAAGGCATGTGTCACTTATTTTGCAGGCTTTGGGGGCAGACAAATGCAATTAGAGTGGCATTTCTGGAATATTCTAGCTGTGTTGTACAGAGTGTCCCGGTCTGGAGAGTTAAAGAAGAAAGTAAAAATGCTAGAAAAATTATCCTAACAAACCAGGTGTGAGGTGTTCAGGGCCTCACCAAGGGGACAGGACTGGGCCATCAGGATTTGGGTACTGAGTCCATATTGAGTTGAAAGGCAGAGGGGTCAAAGGTAATTGAGATTTTGCCTTGAAGAGCAATGGCACATGGACAGAATAAAAGAAATCAAGAAGTGAATGAAATATTAAAGAGGGACACAGACTTCTATCTTACACTTGTGGAACTGGAGATCACGACCATTAAATACCTAGAGAAAGAGCCAAGGTGTACATGCCTGCCACTTGTGAGATACAAAGTCTGAAGGCACAAGTTTAGACAGGGACAGGCCAGGCTGAAATTGTGACACTAGATGCCTTCTCAGATGATATAGCCAAAGTATAGGGTCCAGCTTGAAAGCGAAACAGGAAGGGAGGCCTCAGAGACAGAGAAGCAGGGGGTGAAGAGGGAGGAAGGGATCAGAATTCTTCCATCGGTAGCAGAATGCACCAGAAAAGAGAGAGAAGAGCTGATCCCGAAGGATCAAACTTGACAACAAAAGATAAATCATCCCTGGACTGTAAGTGACAGTGTCACTCGAGGACTGAGAATGGGAGCCTCACTACAGGGGAGGGAAGAAAGAGTGTCCCGTAGAGAGCAGAAGAAAGGCACGTTCCAGAAACTCGTGATCGAATTGAGGTTAAAAGGGAGCCAGAAAGTCAGCACAAGAGAAGGGCTGTGTTGAGGTCTCGGTTGGGCCAGGGGAGCCCGTGTGGATTAGTCAGCAGTGGTATAAACTGAGGAGAGCCATCCTCCAAGCCTCGGTATCCTCCTGTGTCACATGAACACATTAGCTCTACCACAAGGAATCACTGCAAAAATAGATTGAAATGTGTGAACACCCACATCACAGAGAGTGGCTGTGGTAGTGACCCACCAAACATCTACCCATTCCTCTTTCCCTTCAGGCTATTCCTCCCACTGTATGCTGTACTTTTTCTGCTTAACAAATTGCCCCTAAGTCTTCGTGGAGATCTGATGGAAGCACATGGGAAATCCATCCCTTGGGATCCCAGGGGGTTTTAGATGTTATAGCAGCATTTTTGACCTATCAGGGAGGAGGGAGCCCTCAGAAGCAGTACTTGAATAGTTCCTCTTGGTCTGTGATACCCAAGGGTTTACAATGGTCCTCCCACCTATAGAAATACCTAAAGCAATAGCCAGACCGTGTGCTAGGCCCACACCCTTGATTTCACTCCATGGTCCTATGACAGTGGTACAATTTCACATGTGAAAAATTATGAGGCTCCAAGTCCAACGCTGGCCTTTGCTGCAGAGCACTGTGGAGGGGGCTTTTGAGCCTCTCGGAGTCTAGAATCCGTGTGTTCCACCACCATCCGCCCCACTCCAGAGGCCTCCTTCTGCTTGGGTGTTTGGAGATGTGGACGTTTCCCTAGCACTTTGGACTGCTCCCGTGAGCAGCCACCCAGCAGGAGTGGAGCCTTAAGTCAACCCTGGCTCAGAACTGGGATGGGAGGATCGCAGGATGAGAGTGGACCTGGCACAGCAGGGGGCCAGGGCAGCCAGACGAATGCAGGGCAAAGAGGTGGCCTGGGCCCCCAGTGCTGCAGGCTGCCCAGAGGCCTGTTGTTACCTTTATGCACGAGGTCTGGAACAAGGACCCATGGCCACAGTTTGAAACTCCAAACCTTCTGGCAAATCCTGACACATTTGACGGCTTCCCTGATGCCTCTCTGGTCACTCAAAGTCACCACTTCACGGAGACAGAGAAAGCTCCAGCCTTGACACACCGCAGTAATTACGGAGGTGGCCGGGCCCCCAAGTGACTCCACCCAACTCAGACACCTCGGAACAGCTACTCTGTAAGCACGCCCGCCCGAGACAGTTAGCTCTGTAAATGAAGTAAGCTGAAGATGAAAGATCAAGGCGATCATTTCAGCTGGGCTTATGCGTAATTACGCATTCATCAGTCAGAGCTTTAATTACCCAGAGATAAAGGTACCATTAGCGTTTCAGGGAAAACTGGCTCCAACAAATGCATTTCTTTTGTCTCCTAGCCAGTGACAACCAACTGCTACCTCGGAAGGGCTTAGCAGACAGACTCCAACCTAACCCGCGAAGGGCCCTCAGCCCTCAACCTGAGAGCACCGAGCGCGTTCATTCCACGCGGGAGATGGAAGCCAGAAGGGCTTCAGGGACGAGGGCACATTTCCTTGAAGGAGGGAGTAACCTCAGGAACAGAGAAAAGGGGGCGTGGACCAAGGGGCAAGGGAACTGTGGGACCCTGCTTAACAGGTCCCCTCGTAACTCCCTGGTGTGAGATGCAGAACCCCAGGTTCTAGACCAGACCTAAGGAACCAGAAGTTACAGGTGTCCCCCAGATGGTCCCTACGCACATGAAAATGGGACATATTGTCTCAGAGTCCCTCATACCCAGAGTGGCATCCCTACTGCTGAAATGAGCCTGCACTCTCCTCCTTCTCTGTGCATGTTAAAGAGGAAAAACTGGAGGTAAAAAAAGTGGTGGTTGGCGGGGTGGTGGGGGAGTGTTTTTCTTTTCTTTTCTTTTAACATCTGGCAGGAGAAATAGATTTCCCCTTCCAGGTTTGCTTTAAAAGGTAAACATAATTGAATGAGGAAAGTGGGTCGGAAGGAAAGACCATAAAACACACAATGTCAAATTGGAATGATTAATAAAGCTGAGAGGCACAGCATCCCCCGGCGTGGTGTGAGATGTGACAGGCAGGTCAGGGCAAAAACACTGGTGAATCCATTTCAGTACGTCCCGCCTAAGGGCTGGGACAGGCAGCAACAGAGAGAACCATTTCACAACGAGGAGAGGAAACTGGCAAGAAAGAAGGCTCAGAGCGAGCAGGAACCAGGCAGGCAGAGAAATTCCCTGGGTGGTGAGGTTACAGGTGTGTGGGGGGTGATAGGGTGGCATCTAGATCTCACCCACCAGATCCAATGAGCAGCCCACCAATGCCAGGCATCCAACCCAGGGTTTGCAATCATTAACCAAAGTTCTGAGATCCGAGGCTGGGTTTGGTGGTTAATCCCAATGCAAAACTTAAAAGAAAGGTGAATTGGGGTAACAGATTTTCTCAGTGAGTCTTGACCTCCTCTTCCAAGAAAGGGGGATGATTCTATCAGCTTCACAGGAAAGATTAAATGGGATCGTGCATATTGTACATATTTTACTCACTCAAAAACAATAGCTATTACCATTTATGATTTTCCCCAGCAAATATGTCCCCATTATTCAACATTCATCTTCCATCAATTTCTTCTCTCATTTTGACATTGGTCAGTGTTATGAAAGGAGACGAAAAGCAATCGAATGAGTGTGTATGCACCCCTGCATATGGGGCGTATAACCACTGAGCTAGCCCACCAATATCAGGCTCCACTGCTCCAGAGAACATGGTGGAGACTCACCAAGCCAGAAGGCGCCTGGCAACCCCTCAACCCCATGCTCCCGTGTTTCCAAGGATGTGACTCTGAAGAAGCACAGGACGCAGTTTCAGCCAACTCTCCGCATCTCCCAGAAATGAATCTGTGCTCTCAGAGATGCACCTATGTGTTAATCAATGTTCTATCGCTATGACAAAATACCTGAGAGAAACGACATAAGAGGGGAAAGAGTTATTTTGGCTCTGAGGTTTCGTCCATGGTTGCTTAGATCCCTCCTAACTGTCAAGCCACCTTCTAATAGCACCACAGGCTGGAGGTCCTGCATATGGCCATTGAGGGACACTGCGGATCCCAACCAGAACACCCCACCACCAGGTGAGCTGCTTTGCGATCCCTTTGTCCCATAGAGCATTCCCTGCATGCTGGGTCCCTCAGATGTGAGAGGGACACAGGGCAGAGGCTGCTAGGCTCCATCACTCCTCCAGTGTCCTCTTGAGAACACACTCCTGGGGGGTCTGCACCCCAGACCAGACTTTACAACACAGATGCACGCTCTTTGTCCCAGCCATGACGGAATGCAAGTCAGGTGCTCTCCACAGTTCCACCCCAGAAAGCAGCAGTATGGCCCCAAGAGTAAAGCCCAGTGACTGATGGATCCTTGATGGTCTTTGCCAGACACTGCCAACGCTGTGAGGACCTTGCAGAAGGCTGAAAGGCAGGCATCCATCACCAGGTGCCAGGATCAGACAACCGGCGGTGAACCCCATCTGTTCGTCTCCCTGGCCTAGCTGCACAGCCTCCCTAAGCTACAGTTTCCTTCCCCGCCATGATCAGGTAGGGATCATGTTAGTGACTACTGTCTATCAGTCAGGGTTCTGGCAGACTCAGAGGACACCCTTGTCAAGTTGGGTAATTCAAAGAGAGTTTAATTGAGGAACTCCTTACCAAAGAGTGGGCCGGATGTACAGCTCAGTGCTTGAAACAGTGGGGACCATCACCACCCAGGACTGAAGCACAGGACTCAGAAGAAGAGTAATGCAACCAGAGAGTCATCCTGAGCTCTTCCCTGAGGTGACACTGCAAGGTGGGGCTCAGCAGGAAGAAGTGACCACCGCTCACGTTCCTCCTGTCCCCTCCTTGGCTGAACTCAACTGGAAGCCCAAGGCCAAGGTAGCTTATTAACACTCCCTACAGTTTGGCCTCCTGGGACACAGAGTAGTGTAGAAAAGAAGAAAGGATTTGCGAAAGCACACCAGAAGCACTCAGCACGATCTCAAAGTGTGTCGTGAGAATTAGTGAGACTAGACAAACAGACCGTTGGGTCCTGGCGAGCATGTGACCAGCGTTCACTCAACAGCAGCACTTTCCATTTACCAGTGAGGAAGTAAGATGCAAGGGGTTCCCTGACTTGCTTTATGTTGCATGGGACTGAGACTCTGTGACTGGTGGCAGTCCAAGACTCCTAGAAAGCCCCCTCCCAGGAAGGACACTAAGGCAGTGGCAGGACACAGAGTGGATGGTTGGTCCCTCCAGAAGAAAATGAAACCAATAAAATCAATTCCATACCCACGCTTTGTAGCATCTCGTATTAAGCTCTGTGGGAGGAGTTAACAGGAAACTTCAAAATCTAGAGTGTCACGGCATACAAAAAGGACTCAGATTAGGCCTAAGAGTCTCTAAGTATACAAAACAAAGATTTGCAAATTTCAGGCCTGTCTTGACATAGCCTGAGCAAAGGTAGAGCTAAGCATAGCCCATCATCCAACACCACCATGTACCTGTGAGCCCCACACCCGCAGAACTGGATACAAGGTCAGGCATCAAGTGGAGCAGTGTGCGGCTTGACCAGATCTGTGTCTGTTGGCACAAACTGCTCCTCTGTCCCATCATGCTTGACTTTCTGAGCAGAACCAGGAGGCCCTCCAACTCCAGGAGAAAGCACCTCTTGACTGCCCCTCCAGAACCTCAGAGCACCTGGTATCTGGCTTGCTTACACCCTGGATTTCAGATTAATGACGCCTGCTTTGAAAGTGTCAGCTAGAAATGACCCTCTGGGCACTTGTAATTCCTTCTAGGTCAAAGAGCAGCTGCCTACATCCAAATATCTACTCCTCTGAAAAAAAATTGGAAATCTCTCCACCACAATCAAACTTTGTCTTCCAATAGAATCTCAGTTCCATCCCAGGACCTAGCGATGGGTTTATCACTTGCTGAAGATGATAAACCTCTTCAGGATTCAGGGTGACTTCCTTGGAAACTAGACTTAATTAGATTTTACTCTGACATCCTCAGGGACATCCACGAGCCACCCAGGAAATACCCTAGAGGATAATGTTGGTTACCACCAGCTCCCTCTGCTCTTGGCTTCTCCCACTCCTGGCAGTCTATAAACTTCCCTGCACCTGGCTACAAACCGCAACCCACTATATCCTCAGGAGGAAAAACAGCAATGGATTGCAAAAATCTTGGCTTCGTTTGCAAAGCCCCTGTAGCATTTACTCATATCCAAATCATCTCATCCAAGGCTCAGCTAATGGGCAAAACAGCAGCGTTGAAATAATTCCCCATTACAGCAACCCCAGGTAGCACCAGCACCCGCAATTCCCAGGGAGGGTCGTGACATGGGCTCCCTTCGGGGGACTTGCCGACTGCAGGCAGCCCACCAGTTCATTCAACAAGTGGGCAAGCAGCTCTGTCCCCTGGTGCACCTAGACTGAGTTTATCCTGTGGAAACTTGGTTTTTTAATGCACAAGTGAGAAGTTCAATTTGGAAATAAGAGAGCTACGGTTCGGTCCAGAAGCAAAGTCAAGCATGAGCATGCATTCTTAAGTGGATGCTTCAAGCTTCAAGAAACCCTGCAAGTCAGACCTCTAATTACACCCATTTCTACAAACCTGGGCTTTATATTCGGTTTCCCAGTTCTTTTCCTGGAGGAACAATGGAGATGCCACTTAGCAGCTGTTCTTGGCTTTGCATCCCTGAGGACACTACACTGCCCAGGGACCACCGCCAGGGAACCAGTCTGCAGAGAGGTTCCCCCAGGCCTTGGTGGGAAGACAAAGATGTGAACCCCCAAGGACTGGCCTCCCCTGTAGCTTTCTCAGCCTCAGTTTCCAAATTTGTAAAGAGGGGTCTGTCTCAGAAGGAGGCTATGAGGAGTGAGATGACTCATTAGTCAGCAGATAGTAGCCCTCAAAAAATACTAAGCAAACGGGAAAATGCTCCCCCATCCTGACACCTTCTCTTTGCCCTTCTATCCTTAAAACCACTCAAAATAACATGTCAAACACTTGAGCAGCTTGTTTACAGGCACGGATGGTAACCTCCTCCCTGAGGCATTTCAAGAGAAATAGTCCATTTCACCTCCTTGACAGAAAGGGGAGGGGTCGGGGAGGGCCTTGTGCACTGGCCAGTTTGACCTGAGGGCTGGGATGAGAGGGTGGGGACAGTGAGCTCCACTTTAGTAAGCTGCCCTGATGACCAGGAGAGATTTGGCTTGCCATCCCTTAACCAGTGAGATGCTGACTCAGTTGATGAAAAATGGAAAAAGTCAATAGGAAAAAATGAATCCCATCAGGCTGCCTCTTCTTGCATGTTGGCTACAAAGCTAAATGCATCACAGCCTTCCAATAAATATGAACTAATAATCAAATTGAAAAGCGAGGAAATCATTGTTCTCCCAGCCTGGCTGCCGGCCCAGCTGCTGCGCAGAGGGTGATGAGCGGCTTTTTATCTGACAGTGGATCTCCCCTCTGCCCAGGGAAACCATGGGGAACCCAGTCCAGCTGGAAGCCTTCGCAGCACTGTTTGCTTGGACTGTGTCCTTCCTTTTCCAGTACAATCCCCACACCACACCCCAGAGAACCTCACCCTAGCCTTTCTATTTTTTTTTAATAAGCAATTTGATTTATTCCAGTTTCCCTAGAGACTGAAGTATAAAGAGTCCACTTTCAGCTTCCAAGGCTATGTTGCCAAGAGTGGGTTATATTTAAATCAGGCAGAACCCAGGGAAGACTAGAGGAGCAATGTCACTGGGTCCTTAGGAGAGCCCTGAGGTTCCATATTGCCTCCAAACTGAAATCAGGGGGGTCCTCTGTGGTCCATCTCCGTCCAGGGCCCTGCAGCACTCTTCCTGATAGCTCCTGACGCTCCCTCCTCTGGGGCTTGTTGGCTGCATACCCTGAACATGGAACAGGGGTTTATTATCAGAGTTGGCAAAACAAGTTGAGCCTCTAAGAGTGAGGGCCAGAGTGTGTCGAAGGTGATGGGAGAAGCTCTTGGCTTTTTAGGAGTCTCTGTGTCATAGAAACTTCTAGAATATGAGGAGTAAATAGAATCATATGGGACAGGGGCATTTCACTTCTACAGAAGACGTATGACCAAAGCAACAGCAGAAGCCCATGAGAAAGGGTGTCCACACATCCGGAATATGCTAAGTGGGTCTCCAAAAGAGAGATCAAGGTGCCAAAGGACTTTTGCGCTTACTCTGATTTCTGCCAAAGTCCAGTAATTTTTTTTTTTCCTGTCCTATGCTGTGAGGTCATTCCTTTCTACACCAACCTTATGCAGAAAACTCCTGATAGCAGAAGCATTTGAAGAGATAAAGCACTTCCCAAAGGAATCGCCAAGGGTTTCCTGAGATGATTTCCTCCAGTGTCTTTAAAATTCACCCACTTCAAATTTTTCATCCACACTGGGATTTCTAGGCACCTCTTCCACCAATGGAAGCAGCAGCTCTTCAGGAGTTTCTTCTCTGAAAAAAGAATCATATCCTACCTTGACTCCGTTCAATATGAGAAGCACATTTCTATTTCACAAATGTGTGATTGGTACCAGGAAGTGCAGAGAGGGGACCTGGTCCCATCAGATTCCCCCCGTGCTGCCCTTCGTCAGTGCCCATGGAACCCCAGCAAATGGAATTTCTGCTCTTTTTTGTTGTTGTTTTGGTTTTTTTTGCGGTGCTGGGGATTGAACCCAGGGCCTTGTGCTTGTGAGGCAAGCACTCTACCAACTGAGCTAGATCCCCAGCCCAATTTCTGCTCTTATTAAGGGCTGCCCACCCTTTCTAAATGGTTGAGCCCTAGAAACCCCTGCATATGTGTTCAGTGGGCCGGTCTTTCTGCAGGCAGGTGAGCTCCATGCTTCTACGATGCACCCTGGAAGTCCAACTCAGAGAGCATGGCAGTAAACAAGTCCCCAGGGAACTGGAGTGACTCACTGCCTTCTACTGAGGCCTGGGAAGGCCTCTGGCATCTCCCCTGCAGGGGAGAAGAGGCAGTGTCCTCTGCCTCTGCTCTGGGCCCCTCTGGAAGAAGGTCTTCCAGGACCCTGGTGCTGTGCGATTATCAGAATCTCCCTTGACAGAGACTCGAATTCTGCTAAGCAGATAAGGGAAATTGTTTGCCACTAGATAGGATCGTCACGGAAGGAATCTGAGACAGACAGGAGGCATCCGAATGGAGAAGGTGGGCTTTCAAACTGAAGTCACAGTCGGATTTTACACACCCACACATAATGCATGCACACATTCGCACACTCGCAGAAGCCCTCCTTCCTCCAGCAACACCATCAGTCAAGCTCAGTGAGTCGGGAGTCACCCACTCCTGTGATCACGGCAAGTACAGGACCCCAGAGTGCCTTGGGCTGACACCTTGGCTGAGCTTGCAGTATTTCAAAGCCAAATATATCCGAAGGTATGAAATCTCTAAAAAGGAGTCTCCATTAATCCCGCTGGGCTGTTTTTCACCTTAGGCTACCATTAAGAGAAGAAAGAGAAGAAGAAAGGAAGCTATCCCATAATAGGCATCACAGGGCCTGCAAGCCAGCTTACCTAAACATCACCATGGTGATGTGTATGTAAGTCAGGCTTCTCTCTGAACCACAATCTCTGAGTTGACAGAGAACACCCATTCGGGTTCCCAAGTCAGGCAATGGCACACATTTCCGTTCAGGTTGAAACCTGATATTCCTCACTCCCTGCAGGAAATCTTCAGATTATTTAGTTCTGTTTTTTTTTTTTTTAATTTGTTGTTTGTTTTCCTCTTTGTCTTCCTATTCTTTTGCTCATCTGTCCCCAGATTGGGAGGGAGAGGGAGGAACTGGAGGACATACTAGTGGCCTGCGGCCCTGCCCATCCTGGCCCTCACACTGGGCCACCAGAGGAAGGAAGAGGGAGGCTTGTCCTGGCACAGGAGTCTGGTCCTCCCTGCCCCACAGAGCAGAAACCCAGAGCATCAGAGCCAGAAAGAAGCTCAGGGGAGAAGCTGGAAACTCTGTGGAAAGTGCCATGTGCAAAATCACCCAGAGCGTGAGCAAGGCTCAGCCCAGGTAACTCCTGACTCCCAGCCTAGGGTTTTCTGCAGAGTACAACCTCTTCCAGGGCTAACTAAGAAACTAAGATGCCTCATGTGGGAGACCTGCCTGAGGGGAGGAGCACAGAGGATAGATCATGGATGGATGGATGGATGGATGGATGGATGGATGGATGGATGGACAAAGGATGGATGATGGATGGACAGAGGATGGATGATGGATGGATGGATGGATGGATGGATGGATGGATGGGTGGATGGACAGAGGATGGATGATGGATGGACAGAGGATGGATGATGGATGGACAGAGGATGGATGATGGATGGATGGATGGATGGATGGACAGAGGATGGATGGTGGATGGACAGAGGATGGATGATGGATGGATGGATGGATGGACAGAGGATGGATGATGGATGGATGGATGTGATATCAGAGAAAGGGCAACTCTTGTCTTCCATGTTGCTAGATTTCCACATCTACAAAACAACCAATACCAACGACTCTTTATCTCCAAGTGCCAGTTCACAGCCCAGAGCCAATCTTCTCCAAGGCCTCCTGGACCACCCTCCTCTGTGGGGATGAAGACTAGCAGTGTTCTCCCTGCTCAGTACAGGAATATTAGGACCTGGCAAACCGAATGGTAGGTCGAGTGTGGGGTGTGGGGCTGGGCGGGGAGGGAAGTTGCGTGCATATTTTGTAAGTAAAGGTTGTTAAGTGCCACACTATGCATCCTTCTTCCTAGTTCCACTGTTTATGAAGAAGACTCATTTGTGGCCGGATGCGGTGGCACACGCCTGAAATCCCATCAAGGTGGGAAGCTGAGGTAGGAGGATCAAGGCCAGTCTTAGCAAATTAAGGAGGCCCTCTGCAATTTAGTGAGACCCTGTCGCAAAATAAAAACCCCAGAAAGGCTGGGGATGCAGCTCAGTGGTAAAGCACCCCAGGGTTCAATTCCCAACCAAAAATAAAAGAGAAGTCATGTTTGTAAGAGCCTCACCTTGGGCCCGCAGTGTGTTCTGTGACTCCAGAATAGAGTCGGGTCAGTGAGCAGTTCAGGAGGACGGACCCAATGGCAGTGTCCTTACACTGTCACAGACCCCCAGTGCCATCCCCAGCAAGTCTGTGAATAAATAAAAGAGCAGATGAAAGCAATGTGCGGCTTCTGCAGGGAGAGAGAAGCTGCTTGCAGCAGCTTACACAAACCACCCTCTGAGGGTACGTGGCCGCTCCTGGGGCTGTTGCAGCCAAGCCTGCTGGCTGGAGGCTGGGCTCCTTCCTCAGTAGGAACCATGATGCATTCGCTGGCTCCTGGCTTCCAGTCCTGTTTGTAATTTGAAGCGAGGGTAGATGGCTGGGGTCAGACAGCAAGGAGCCTGCAGGCTTAGAGGGAAGTCTCCCAGCCTGACTAGACACCGCAGGGCATTAAGGTACAAGGCCTGAAGCTCTGTAGTGCTCTGCCTCCTAACTGATGCTCCCCGTCAAGGAGAAGGCGGGATTCAGGCTCAGGAGCCCCTTGGGGCAGTGTGAGCATGCCCATAAGTGCCTCTCACCTGGATATTCCCAGGACAGCGCGAGATGTCTCCTTTAACAACCAGAGAAAAGACAGACACTCAGGGCCACGTCTGAGGGACTCAGGGAAAAGCCAGTGCAGCCCTGGGCACCTGCGAGCACTTTGAAAGCACCTGTTAATCTCAGCCAAGGTCTGCCGCTTCTTCCCTGCTTCTGGCTTATACTATCGTTATGCCAAAGAGGAAATGAGTTGTGGTAGTGGGTGAATTAAAAAAAAAAAACTTCAATTTGACCTTGAACTCTGCACTAGAGTTGCTTTGAAAGGGGTTTCATCAGATGAAGACCATCGTCCATGTTCTTCACAGGTTGGTGTAGGAACCTGAGGTCACATCCATGGTTAGTAAGGAAGGGAGTTCAGAAGTGGGCAGGGGGTGTCCTGGGCGGAGGAGTGAGCTGGTGACATGGAGCATCTAAAACCAGCTTGCCCCTGCTCTCTGGAGCAGGCACAGGGTCCGTCGGAAGGAAGTGGACGTGCTGGGCAGGACAATGTGCTTTCCAAGATGACTTCCAGGAGCAAAGCTTGAGTGGGTTCCCAGGGTCCTGAGCCCAGGAGGCAGCTTTGAGGAGGGCAGAGTGCAGACCCAGGGAGACCCCCGGAGGAGTCAGATACCCCAAGCCTGGGTCCTCTCGCTGTCCCCTAGAGCAGAGGCAAGGACTGAAACTCAGTCTCATGCCTGCTCAGGACAAGCCCATGAACCTGAGTGTGGGGTCACCTCCATCAGCCTCACAGCTGTGAACCCACTTGCTTTCCTGACTTCTCTGCTGATCTAAACCATCAGGGTTCGCTCTCCCCACACTGGCAGCCACCTGCCTGGGTTCAGAAAGCCTCAGTGTCCCCACTGGGTATTGTGAGACCATAGGCATGTCACTGAGCCTCCTCTGGGACCCTTGTGATGGAGGAACTACTTGTCACCCAGAACTGTGCTGGGTGCTGAGGATACAAAGATAATTATACAAAGATAACCAGGTTATAATCTGATTATATAAAGATAATCAGGTCAGAGGCCCCGCCCAGGAGGAGCCTCCAGGGAAGCCCAGGGTCTCAACCAAGAACCTCTGAACCCTGGGGTCAGGCCAAACCCAGGAGCAACCCAGCCTGCAGAGGGGTCTATGGAGTCCTTCTCTCTCAAATTAGCAGGAGATGGAGAAAAGCATCAATGACATAGCTCAAAATATGAAGAGTTACAAAAAAAGAATATATTTCTTACAAGATCACGGACATTATTACCTCATGGACATGTATGATCGTTATGATCCTGCAACATGTACAATCAGAAACATGAGACTACACTCCATTTGTGTATGATCTATCAAAACGTACAGATGCATTCTACTGTCATGTACAACTGATTAGAAAAAATTTAAAAAAAAATTAAAAATAAAAAATCGTTCAAGCAAACCCTTATCCAGAGTCCACTCCATTGCAGGCATTGGTAAACGAGTGGACAAATATTCGTTAACCCTCCTAACCCTGGATCCTAACGTGATGCCCATGTTACAGATGAGGAAGCAGTTGGGTGGTTGGACTGCCCTAAGCTACCGTCCCTTTGCCTCCATAAACCACACAGCTCCCTGACTCAGAGTGCAGAGGGGGCCAGGACAGCCACTGGGCAGATAAGTGAGGGAAGTCAGTGCCCTGACACCCCCAGCACACAGAGGCAACCATGCCACTGTGGTTAGTGTCTCATAGTGCACACTGAAGACATTTCTTTCCATCAGTAATAATAATAATTGAGAGTATAATCTTCACTCTACTCGAGTAACATGGGATATGAACTAGTGACATTGGCTAAATAATTAAAATCAATGTGTTACCTGAGCTAAAAATAGTTGTGGTCATTAAATTTGAAAGTTCTAAGGAAGCAGGGAAAGAGTGATTGGAAATGTCAGACAGGATCCAGGCCTGGAAGGAGCAATAGGGGAGGGGAGGGGAGGGCCCGACCCCTAAGGGCAAGGGCGTGGCTGGGAAAGTGCTTGGTTGTGAGTTCACTTTTAAATAAGCTTTTCTATGCAAATCAAAAACACCCTAAGATTTCATCTAACTCCAATTAGAATGACTATTATCAAGAACACAAGCAATAATAAAAGTTGGCATGGATGTGGGGAAAAAGGCACATCTTTGATGCAGTTGCAAATTGGTGCAGCCACTCTGGAAAGCAATGTGGAGATTCCTCAAAAAACTTGTAATGGACCCACCTTTTGACCCAGGTATCCCACTCCTTGGTTTATACCCAAAGGACTTAAAATCAGCACACTACAGTGACGCAGCCACATCAATGTTCATAGCTGCTCAATTCACAATAGCTAGATTGTGGAACCAACCTAGATGCCCTTCAATTGAATGGAAAAAGAAGATGTGGTATATATACACAATGCAGTATTTCTCAGTCATAAAGAAGAATAAAATTATGGCATTTGCTGATAAATGGGTGGAGTTGGAGACTATCATGCTAAGTGAAAGAAACCAAGCTCAAAAAACCAAAGGCTGACTGTTTTTTCTGATAAGTGGATGATGATACATAACGGGGAAGTGGCAGGGTGAGCAAGAGAAGAATGGAGGAACTTTGGATGTTGTAGAGGAAAATGGGGTGGGAGTGGGTGGGGAAAGGAAAGTGGACTAAGAGAGAGATTAATACCCTAGGTACATGTATGATTACATGAATGGTGTGGATCTACATCTTGTACAACCAGAGAAATGAAAAGTTGTACCCCATTTGGGTACAATGAATCAAAATGAAGTCTGTTAAAATTAAAATTAAAAAAAGCTTTTTTGAAGTAATTTACATACAAAGTCCCTATTCTAAACATGCCATTCAATGCGTTTTGATGGAGGTGTTGGAAAATCAGTTCTCCACACATGACAAGGAATTGTTTCATCACTCTAGAATGTTCCCTGTGCCCCTCTGCAGGCAATCCTCACCCCTCTGCCACCAGTCTCCAGCAACCCCTGAGCTGCTTCTGCACTCTGGGTTTGCCCTTTGTAGAATTTTATCTGTGAAAACAGGCACTACGTAGTCTTAGGTCTGGCCACAATCACGTAGCATAAAGACCTTTGGAAATTCACCCATGTCTTTCCATGCATCAGGTTATTCCTGTTCATTACCAAGTAGTATTCCATAGTATGGTTGTTATCCAAGCTGATGGGCATTTGGGTTATTTTCAAAGTATGGTCATTAAGAATAAAGCTTCTGAGAACATTTTGGTGCAAGTCTTGGTGTAAACATGTTTTCCATATTTGAAGTAAACCCTGGAGTGGGATTGTGGGGCTGTCTATTAAGTGCTGTGATAAGAACGTGCTTTGCATCTCCTGGGAGTTCACTGTGGTTAAAGTTGCCATCCCCAAGCCGGATGTGGTGGCACACGCCTATAATCCCAGCACCTGGGAGGCTGAGGCAGGAGGATTGCGAGTTCAAAGCCAGCCTCAGCAAATTAGTGAGACTCTAAGCAACTCAGTGAGACCCTGTCTCTAAATAAAATACAAAATAGGGCTGGGGATGTGACTCAGTGGTCGAGTGCCCCTGGGTTCAATCCCCAGTATCAAAAGAAAAAAAAAAAGGTTGCCGTCCCCAAGGTGGGGCTGCTGGCAGTGGAGGAACCTTGGGGAGGTGGGGCCTAGTGAGAGGTCCTCAGGTCACTGGGAGCATGGAGCACTTCTGGTACAAACCCTGGAGTCATTATGGAAGCCTCAACCCAGACCCACCCTGTTCTCTCAGCTCCTGGTTCTAGAAGTGATCTTTTGCTTGCTCTTGTACACACCTCCACCATTGCTCGCTGTCGTGACGTGCATGCCTGAGAACCAAACCAACACCAGTAGCATGCCCTTGAACCTCCAAAACCAAGCTAAGTAAACCTCTTTCTCATAAGTAGCCTGTGTCAGGTATTTCATTACAGTAACAAAAAGTTAACTAATACACCGAGTATACATTTAACTCTAAAAGGAACCACCAACTGCTTTCTAAGGCAGCTGACCTACTTTACCTTCCCATCCGCAATGTCAGAGAGCTCCAGTTGCTCTCCATCTTCACCCACACTTGATGTTGTAAGTCTTTTTAAGTTTAGCCCTTCCAGTGTGCCTGTAGTAGTGTCTCATGGATTCAATTTGCATTTCCCTCATGACTAACAGTGTTGAATCACAATTTTATGTGCTTATAATGTCATTTATGCAGTTTCTTTGGTGAATATTTCCCTCATTCTTTATTGAGTGCATTTTCTCATTATTGAATTGCAAGAGTTCTTTATGTATCTGCATGCAAGTCTTTTATCACATTTATTGCACATATTTTCCTCCAGTCAGTCACATGTTGATTTAAATGGCAATCAGACTATCAAGTCAGCTGGTACTTAAAACTTAATCCATCATCTCACCTCTCTCACTGACCACTCACTGCCCACCAAAAAGTAAATAACAAATGATAATATTTTGATACACTAAGGAGACTCCATCATCCAAGAAGGTCCTAGTAGGCGATGACACTTGGTCTCTAGCGCTAATGTGCAAATAGAGACAGGAACACCAATCCAGTTTCAGCTTTCCTGAAAACAGTGCCTAGAAAGAGCTGAGACTGGGCTAGATCTTTGAAGGAAAGTTTTGGTCGTGGTCTGTTCCTTCTAGACTTGGCGAAAATGTGATCAGTAATTCCCTTCTTCCATGTTGCCCAGAATTCAGGTTCTTTTTCTTTTTTTCTTACTTTTCTTTTCTTTTCTTTTCTTTTCTTTTTTTTTTTTTTTTTTTTTTTGAATTCTGCATTGAGCATAACATTCATGTTGAAGAAATAATGCACAAAGCATGTGTATAAAACTCAATGCGGCTGGGGAGGTATCTCAGTGGTATAGTGCTTGCCTAGCATGCATGAGGCCCTGGGTTCAATTTCTAGTACTACAAAACAAAACTCAATGAGTTTCCACAAAGATTTTTTTCCATTTTGGTTTAATGAAAACAAAAAGACCATTGGCCTCGAGAAACAACAGCAAGCCTTTCAAACTCCTATACCAGGTTGTACGTGTGTGTGTGTGTGTGTGTGTGTGCATGTACGTGGGTGTGCATGCATGTGTGTGAGCATGTGCGGGGACAGGAGAGTAATTGTTAAAGGGGCATGGCTTTCTGAGGGTATTCTGCATGATTTCCATCTAATCCCCATGAACAGTCAGTCCTTTAAGGTTGTTAGCATCGGCCCCATTTTACAGATGAGGAAACTCTATGGCTCGAAGTAAAATAATGCCCTAATGATATGCATCTAGGACACAGTAAAGCCAGATCCAAAGCCTGACTGACTGAGTTGGCCGCCTCTATACCATCTCAGACTCTGGGGTCTTATGATCTGCAGAGGAGAATACACAAAACCACATCAGGAAGAATGCCCACCAACAGGAAGCATGCATGGGCATAAATCAAGCTTTTCACTCCAGCTCATTTTCCAAGCTCCAGATTCAAATCTCCAGTGGCTTCCTGAAAATGGCTTCACAGTAACAGGGAGTCCTATAGCCACCCCCAGATTAGCACCTCCAGCAACATCACCCCCCTCCACCTCCACCCATGCACACCCACACCAGGCACCCTCCATGCACCTTACCTGGGTCAGGGTTGTAATTGCTCAAACAAGCACCCTCCTGACCTCCCCTCTCACCTCACACTCTGAAGCCAGATAAGTTGACCCTCTAACCTCTTGCAAATTGTTTCTGTCACTGTCCTAGTTGAGTCCGCCATATAGTTCTCCCCACTCAAATCTCCTCCTCATTTAGAGTCAGTGCAACCCACCAACAAACACACCCCATAATATCACTGTCCTAAACCAAAATGCCTCCACGAAATTCCCCAGGCCTTTCAAGCAAATCAAAGCTCCTGTACATTGGAGCTTTCAGGCCAGTGACGCAGGTCTAATGTCTTCCACCATGACACCCTGCTCACCAGGAGCTCTAAACTTTTCCCCACTCCTTAATCAAACTTATTATTTTTTTTTTCAGTTTAACCAACATTTATTAAGTACCAGGCTCTACTTGCCTGTGCTGGGCGTGGGGTTTCTCAGTCTTGGCACTAGTGACATTTTGAGCAGATCGTTCTCGATCATGAGGGCTGCCCCTTGCATCCTAGGATGTCAACAGTGTCCCTGGCTTCCACCCACTTCATGCCAGGAGCAGCTCCCCTCACAGTTGAGACAACCCAAAATGTCCGCAAACATTGCCCAGTGACCCTTGGCTGAGGACCTCTGCCCTGGAGTGAGATCTGCCAGGAGCCCCCATTCCTGTACACCTGATGGTCACGGGCACCATGCAGCCTGGCTTGAAAGGACCTAAGAACAGGGGCTTGTAGATGGGCCCACCCTGGCTTGGAATCCCAACTCTTCTGCTTCTTTCTTTGGGATTTTGGAAGTTTAATTGAACTCCAAGTTATTCCTGAATAGACTGTGGATCCTAATTTCAATTTCAAGACCTATCGTATGCATGATACAAGTGAACATGTGCAAATACTTGGCCTATGGAGATCATCAAGATGTCCTGGGCATATGGGATCCCAGGACACACCCTAAAAGAGCCCTTTTGCCTTGACACAAGCCATTGCTTCTGCCTGGAACTGGAACCCCACTCCAGGTCCCACTCAGTGACAAGTTCCTTCAAACCCAGCTCCAGCACCTACCTGATATACTATTAGAGCAGCCTGGAAACACCTTTGGGTTGTTAGTTAGGCCACCTTAGGGTTTCCCAGACAGGTTGCCTATGTCTCTCTTAGCATAACGTTCACATTGGTGACAAGTTCTCCCAGGTCAGGGGTCAGCAAACTTTGGTATCAAGAGCCAGAAAGTAAATATTTTAGGTTTCCAGGGCACACAGTTTTCGACACAGCCACTCAATTCAGGTGAAAGAAGCCGCAATCAAGAGTCAATGAATGGGCATGAGTGTGTTCCAATAAAGTTTTATTGATAAAACCAGAGGGTTGGCCCAGCTTTGAACAGCAAGTTCCTTGAGGTCAAGGTCTATGTGTTGTTCACTTCTGATTCTCCAGCTTCTCACCTGGTGCATCGTAGACACTATTTAAACAAGGAAGAGATTGAGGGAGCTGCACTAACCATCAGACCCGTATTAAAACTTGTTACTGTCAAATCTTTTGACACTGTGGAAATACGAACTTGACCAAAACAATTAAAACAGCCCCCAATGCTCAGGCAATAATGAAAGAAAGAGCAGTAGAAAATCTCTTTCCTGCAGCTATAAACCAGTGCTGAGAGTCTGCACAGAACACACAAGATGTCTCACTACATTTGAACTTTAGGGAACCAGCCAACCAGTGTTGGTGTCAGTATGTCCCATGCAATCTTTGAGATACACTAAAAATTGTATTGATCATTTCTCAGAAATTCAAGTTTCACTGACTGCTCTTCAATCTGCCTGTCTTGTGTAGGGACAGGCTGTCTGTGGGCCCTTCTCCCTCCCCTCAGCCTTCCTCCAGCAGAAGGGCTGTCTGGCCCCAGATAAGATGAGAACCTGTCTGGCCCGAGAACCGCCTTCCCGCCCCCCAGGAAGGAGGGCCCCCTGGAAGCCCCGTGGCAGTGCTGTCGGAACTGGAAATTTAATTAACAAAACGCTAACACGCAATTTCAGAGGAGGAAAAAAAAGAAAAAGAAGTGTTATCACAAAGTTAATAAGAGAACTATTTTAATTGCTGTATTTAACAAGTTCTGACCGTGCCACTGTGCTCTCGGGGGAGGAGCCACATGACTCGAGAATCCTGGAGCAGGGGAGGGTGCGGGCAGCCGCGGTGGGGACGTCACTGCCCTGTGAGGCTCTGGCATCCAGAAGCCCCTGGGAGCCATGCTCTTTCTCTCTCTCTCTCCTGTGACTCAGGGAAGAAAGCCAGCTGTCCCCTTCCTGAGAGCCACGGGGACTGTGAAACAGGCAGGGCAAGGAGGGCTGGCTCCCGAGGCAGGGCCAGACGGTCCTTTGGTCTTTCAGACGAGTCCCAGACCCTCCAGAGGCGGCAGAGGGTCGGTGCTCACACACAGGGTCACGGGCCCTACTCTTTTCCAGACCTCAGCAGGGTGAGGCTGGGCCCAGAGTCCAGGGATGTGACCCCATGACATTGGACAAGCCAGTTCAGGGATGGGGTGGCCTTGGCTTGCCCACCACTGTTCCTGACCCTCAGGACTCCCAGACACTTTTGTCAGAGGAGCAGGATGGGGGCAGAGCTGGCCTTGTGTGGCAACAGGGGCCACCAGGGAAGGGAGGGTGTGGGAGGTTCTGCCCGGGACCAGGGAGCGGCAGGTGCTGCTGGGACCTGGTCTCCCTCTTCCCTCCACCAGATGTGGCTCTGTGGGCCCGGAGCTGCCTGGACAGCGAGTGAAGGCAAGAGGCAAGGCCTAGAGCTGGGAAGAAGATGCGCAGGCGCATCCAGAGGGAAGAGAAGACCGAGAACCTGCTGCGGGCGGCACAACGCACTCCCACAGGGAGGGGCCGCGGAGAGAGACAGCGACGCAACGCGTTAGCGCAGCTTTTGTGTGTCAGTTAAAAATACTTTTTAAAACAGATTTAATAGATCAAACTGCTCATGTGGTTTCAAACACCCTGTGCACTAAATCATCACTACAAAGATTGGCAGTCTCCCCCACTCCCTTCCTCCCCTCCTTCCCCTTGCCTCCCTGAGCGCATTGAGTCAGAAGCCATCAGTGGAGGGCTGGGATGGGGGCTCAGTGCGGAGCGCTTGCCTCCCACATGTGAGACCCTGGGTTCCATCCTCAGCACCACGTAAAATGAACAAATAAAAAATAAAGGTATGGGGTCCATCGGCAACTAAAAAAACCAAAATGCCATCAGTGGAGGTGACCATGCAACGAGGCCCAAGGTCAAGGTCAGGTCCGAAAGGTAAGAAAGGTGTCCACACCTGGGGAGAGGTGTGGGAGCCCATCCAGGAAGGATAGATGGGTCACCTGGGGGATCACTCCAGTAAATAAACGGACTTAATGAGAGCCAAAGTTCTCACTGCGGACAGGGATTTCCAACTAGAGAGAGAGAGTGCGCGCGCGCGCGCGAGAGAGAAAGCTAGTGTGAACTTGGGCGCTGGGCTGCAATGGAGGTGATCGTGCCAACTCGAGGTTTTCAGTGCCTATCAACAAATCAGAAACAGATACAGAGCTGAATACCAGGACGTGTGTGCCGTGCACTGAGAGGCCAGGCAGTGGCAGCTCCCCCGGAGCAGGGACCACGCAGAGTCCCCAGTCTGCCTTGGACATGTCATCCTCTACTAAGGGATCCAAGTTTCCCTGGAGGGATGGCCGATCTCAGGGCGGGGGCAAGGGAAGCACAAGAGGAATCTGGGCCATGGCACCATTCCACAAACCAAGGAGATACTCGGAAAAATGATGAAGACGTGTCGAAAGGGCACGAGAGTCAGCGCCTCCTGCCAAATCGGGGACAGTTTGAGCAACCAACTAAAGAATAAAGCCATGACTTAGGACTAACGAAAACAACAGGAATCCTTGAGTCCACATAATGATATCCACTGAAAATATCGATGAGAAAGAGAATATCTGTACAGTCACAAAGTGCCACCAAAAAGGTTATTAATGACACAGAGCAAAGGGAATGGTTTTCTGGTGGAGACATCTGGCTGACCCACCTCTGTCCAGAGCTCAGAGCTCTCTGTACCACGGGCTGGAGGGAACCAGGACACAGCATAGGGAATCATCAGGAGTCATCGCCCAAACTAAAAACTGAGATACCCTACGAAGGGCTGGGCTGTGGTCTTTTCAACTGCCAAAGTCATCAAAGTCAAGGAGAGGCAGACACTGGGCTGGGAGGACCCTGAAGGCACAGGCAAATACATGCCATGTGTTCCTTTTCTGTAAAAGACATTGCTGGAACAGTCGGTGAGACACGAAGGGTTCCTGGTAGCAGTGTGTCTGGTTGGCTTTCAGGTGGCTGTGTTCCCACCTTGGCTGCTAAGCCGGTGCCATCCGGGGCTTTCCGTAGGGATCCCCCGCAGCGGTGGAAACATGGGGTAACTACTCTCAAACATCTCCTGGGGAAGAAACATCTTTGTACAGTATTTGTAATTCTTCTGGAAGGTTAAGGTCGTTTCAAAAAAAAAAAAAATTCCAAAAAACCAAAAGACTTGGTAGGTCGCATGACGCAGATCCCAACATGCAACAGTAGCAAAAGGGAACTGCACAGTGCGATTCTCTCAGGAGTAACAAGTTCATGGCAGTGGACTGGACTTGAACTTGAGCTCAGAACTCTGTCTCAGCCGCGCAACTTAGCCTCAACAAGGCATGGGGAGCTAAGAAGGAGGGTGCCCAGCACCACCTCCCCAAAGAGCCTGTGAACGCAGTTGCCTTGGTTCAGGTTTGGACTGGACGAGCTTCTGCTCCAGCTCCTGCCTCCCCCACCCACCCCTGGTCAGCTGGCTCTGGGGAAGGCTTTGCCTGTCTCCAGGGAGCCTCACCAAGCCAGGCTGAGCTCCCAGGCACTACACTCTGTCTCTCCCACCTGCACCGTCCTCTACTCCTCTCTACAGCAATGATCTGCAGCCCACTGGGCATCAAGGATGACTCAACAGGAGGGATTTCTTTCTTCTGTGAGAGGTGAAAATTCAGGGATGGAGTGACTGCAGGCAGCCAGCCCCAAGTCAGCGAAACATGTTCGAAGGAGAGAAGCTGAGTTGTAGCATCTACAGGAAATGGATGCACACACACCAGAGTTCCAAAGACTCCTGATTATCTTCTGCAAACACATGCCCACCCAATCACACTCTTCTCCCACGAGGCACAGCAACATCCCTGCTGCTCGTTTAGGTGGGAGAGAGCACACCCAAGACACAGAGGAAGAAGGGCGTGCCTCCTGGGCCAGCTCAGGTGGCTGTCTGCATAAGATTCTCCAGGAGAGAAGAATGCTAAGTATGCCTCCCAAATGCCAGCCTGCCATGGGGCATGGCCACAGGCAGGTCAACAAGACGGGTCGGATCACATAACCTGGCCCTGGCACCCCGCTCCACGTGGCAGCCTGACAAATCAAACACGGAACTGCCAGGACCATCCTCTGCCACCCTCTCTGCCCGGAATCCAGTCCTCATGCAGAATGCCTGAGTTCCTTCCAAAGTGGGGAGACCAGCCCAAGGAGCCCAGCACATTCTGTAGGCTAACCCGAGACATGGGCACCTGCCGTTGGCCTCCTGAGGATTGCTCGATTAAAGATGATACAACTGAAGCACAGAAAGGAAGCCCAACCTCACACTTGGTGACGGGGTCAGTTATGACACTCCCAGGTATAAGTAAAAAATAAAATAAAATTAGAACTTTATATTAGGTAGAGGGGAAGGAAGGGGCATGGGGGTAGGAAGGATAGTAGAGTGAAACAGATATTATGACCTCATGTACATGTATGATGCATGACTGATGTGATCCTGCAATATGTACAATCAGAAAAATGAGAGATTATACTCCATTTATGCATGATCTATCAAAATGTATAAATGCATTCTACTGTCGTGTGCAACTAATTAGAACAAATAAAATTAGGAAAAATGACCTTTAAAAATAAGCATATTCAATTATGCTATAAGTCTGAAGTTAGGTGGGTCCAGGGTGGGTTCATTTAGCAGCTCAAATGTGTCAGGGGTCTGGGTCACTTTCCCTGGAATTCTTTGCACTTTTCTTCATGGTCACAAAATGGCCACTACAGTTCCAAACATCAAATCCTACATCTATCATCTGTTAAGCACTATACAAAGATAAGCCAAACGAATGGAATCCCTGCCTTCTTGCAGTTTCCAGTCTGTCCTTAGTCCAGAGATGGTTCCAAAGCAGTCCCATCTACAGTGACACCAATTTTTTTGGTTTCTGTTTGAATAAAACAGCCTTGAGCAAATCAATTTGTCCTGTGTATTCTGTAACTCAGGGGAAGTTTGGAGGCTAGTGTATCCAGAATTCCTTTTCTCCGGCTTTCTCAACATCTTGAGACGGAGTGAGTAGAAAGCAACCAGCCCATACCTGGAATGTGTGAGTGTTCAAAGCCAGTTTCTCCCGACCTGTGACTTTGTTGATATTCAGGCCCCCGGCCACCACCACCACTTCTCCCTCTGTGCCTTTCAGGAAACCCTTTCTCCATGTCGTGTTCTTAACCACATGCTGCCTGGGGTCAGGATGGACCATGACACACAGACAGCCTTCTCTCTGCTTCCACTCACCCACGTGGGCCTCCCAGGCACGGGGATCATACTTGGTCCTGGACATGGAATCAACGCCAGATTAATTCCATGCAGAGGAAAGCGCCATGCAGCAGCTTCAGGGGACAGCGGGTGATGACATCAACATCTCAGAGCCAGGGACCTGGCCATCAGAGCTGGAAGACCTCTCCTTAATCCATCCATGCTCGCCTTCCCTTTACTGACCACCATGTGCAGCCATATTGAATCTTTCTCACAATCTGACAAAGGAGATGTTATTTCTCTTGATTTGCACAGGAGGAAACTGGGGTTCAGAGAGGTTTAAAGACTTACCTGTGGCTACACAGCCAGCAGGAAAGCCAAGATTAAACCCAGACGCCTTGGGCTCTGGCTCTTCTTTTCCCATTCCTGTTGCCTGGAGGCAGGACGTGATGGGCGAGAGGTAAGGGCTCCCTCACATGCCTGTCTCAATAGCTCGAGCCTCCCAGTTCCCACTGTAGAGTGGTGTGCCACTTTCATTCATTCAATCAACAAACACGCCCGCTGTGTGCTGAGCACTGGGAGAGAGTAGAAGGTTCTAGAATCAGTAAGACACAGCTGCCTGCCAACCTCGAGGACCTCACGCCTAGGTAGAGGTCAGGTGGGTGAAAGGCAAGTGCCTAAGTTGTCCATTCTGAAATGCAGTAGAGGTGGAAAGAGAATCTTCTGGAATTAAAATACAGAGCGTTTCTTGGACTTAGGGAAGAGAAGGCCCTTTCCCAGCCAAAGGTGCTGCTCTGGAGCGGCCCCGCCCGGGGAAACGGCAACCGACTCGACTCGCAAGGGAGGAAGGAGGAGGAACGGCTGGATACCTCTTGGTGCTGTGCAGGAAAAACATTCCCTCCTGATCTTCACGCCACCCTGCCAAGTAGGAAAATTCCCCTCCGCATCCCTGTATCACATCGAAATGCCAAATCTCCAGAGGGCGCAGCCCGGGAGGCCCGCAGGGGCCTGGCTCTGCGGGGAGAGGTTACCGGCAGGAGGGGAAGCCAAGGGGAAGGAGGAGGGAGGTGAGGTGGCCGGCTGAGGTCAGCTTGCAGTGGTGTTTTCAGCAAGTCCCTGACAGCCTTCTGGTTGAAGTTTCCATTTGTCTCTAGGCTGGAAATAACTGGCTTTGCTATTAAAATAAGCAAGGGCCACAGGCAAGGAAATGGAGGCATGGAGGCTCCTGGTCCTCATCTGCTTGGATGGGGAGGCCCAGGTGATGAGGACCCTGCCCTTAGACTTGGGCAAGCCTGCACCTCCAGCTGCGGGGTCTCCTCCCACCCTCCCGCCGGCCCCTGCCACTGCCCTGGAGGTGGCCCAATAGCAGGGGCACCAGGGCACGCAGCTCCTTAATTTGAAAGCTCTTCTCTGCCCAAGCTCTCCACCACCCACTCTCGTGGCCATGTCTTGGACTCACCATCGTCCCAAAATAGCCCCACCTCTGACTCCGTAAAACTCGAGGTGTTGACACATGGTCCTCTTTCCAGCCCTTTCTCATTGTCGTACTCTCACCTCATCATGATCTCCAGCCTCCTCCCTCTCCTCCCGGGTGTCACCTGGCTCCTCCTGCCACTCCTCCCCACCCCCACTGAGCCCATCCGGCCATGACCACTCTCACGCCAAGAACTCCAACCACACAGCCTGTCCTGCATTGCCAGCCCCCCACCTGCCACCAGGCCAACCCAAGGTCCTCTGCTCTCCCATGTGCTCGTGGCTGCAGGCCACTGAGGAACTGCCCGCAGAAGGAAGCTCCCTGCAGGGCGACTCTCCTCCTCCTCTGTCCCCATCAGCACTGCCAGACCTAACTGCCCTGCTGCCACAGCTCCCAATAGAGACCACGTGGCCTCCTAGGCCCCTGAGGAGAGCAGCGTCCAGCCCTGCGGGTGCCTTACCCGCCTGGGTCTCCAGGACCACTTGCACCCCCTCTCCTGTCCAAGGGCCAGCCACACACTCCGCCTGCTTCTCTCATAACTTCCCAGAACAATGGACCCCAGCAGTTCTTGCATTTTTAAACCCCTCTCTCCATTCCCTACATCTTTTTTGTTGTGCTGACTTTCCAAGGGTCTTCAACCTGAGTCTGCTCACGTGTGGGTGCTCTCTGCACACCCCGAGTTTCTCTTAAGTGAGCCCCTGTTTAGGGAACCTGCCTTCTCACCTTTCGCTGACCCCCGGGCTCCTTGGATCTGTCCCTTCCTTCTCTGCACTGAAACAACTCTCTCCAGGGTGACATGTGACTTCCCCGTTCCTGAATCCAAGGTGTTTTTCAAGTCCCACTTGCCCTTCTGTGGTGTGTACCATGTGCCCCCAACCTCCCCCTTTAATTCTTCTCCTGCTTCCATGTTGGACCATCTCCCTCCTCTCCCTTCTCTGTTTGCTCCTCCTTGTTCCTTGGGTGAGCTTCCTTTCTCTATCCATCTTGTACATGCCAGTGCCTCCCGGAGCTCAGCTCTCTGGTCGCTCTACTTCCTTTCTCTCCATCACTCTCCCGTGCGCAGCCTTCAAGGGTCATGTGCTGCCAATGACTTCTCCAAGACCGTCCCCCAAGACTCCTCCTGCATCCACCCAGTGGCACCTACCTTTGCCCCTCCCACGAGTCTCTTGGACTCTGCACCTCAAACTCCCCCCAGCTCATCCTACTCTTCCCGACAACTCACTGTCCCTACCTCCCTGACTCTGAGAACACAGCCACCAACCACTGTCTGTCCACGTCACAGACCCAAAGCCACCCTGGATGCTCCTCTTTCCCTCACGCCCATGTGTACTGTACTTAGAAACAGTCTGGTCACTCTCCTGTCCCCCAAATCTCTCCACTTCACACATACCACAGATGTCACCTTCCCTGCCTGAAATGTCACAAATGCTGCTAACTGGTATTCCTGGCTCCAGCCCAAGTCCCCAGCAAGCAGAGGGCTGGACACCAAGCATCTTTCTAACGTGTCAATATGGCCATTTCATCCCAAGTACTTAAAGTTCCCTGCGGGCTCCTGCCTGCCCGTGCTCACCGTGGCTTCCCGTACACACTGTGTTTCAGCATCCAGAAAAGCATGCGCTCCGAAGGTCCCCACCTCCATGCCCGGCTTTCCCTCTGCCCAAAACAGCTTGTCCCCAGCCCCTTCCTCTCCCCATGACCACAGGAAAGGCTTCCCATCTCCTCATATTTATTTCTGCATCAATCACTAGGTGTCAAACGCAACTCCATCACCGCGTGGACCACACCGTATTGGGGTTGTTTATCTGTCCCTCTCTCTTCTCCAAGGACAGAGCCACTTCCTTTCACCCTTATGTTCCGAGAGCCTAGACTCGGGTGTGGTGAGTACTGGTAAAGTTGCAGTGAATGGAAGCACCTAGAAATGACAGCAAAGGCACCAGTCCCTGGCTTCATGTGAAATACGCACGACTGAAAATAAATGTGCCAGTAGGAGAA
>JAJEJO010005218.1:795854-900294 GCA_020662805.1 Glaucomys volans
GGAAAGGAAAGGAAAAGAAAAGAAAAGAAAAGAAAAGAAAAGAAAAGAAAAGAAAAGAAAAGAAAAGAAAAGATCTGAGGTCAAATGGGAAGACAGTGATCCAGGAAAACTCCTTTGCAGCTCTGATCCTGCCACTGCTAAGTCCGGAGCCTTCGCTCTGCACTTTATTCGTTGGAGTTTGGGATTGTTGATTCCAGAGCACCCCCCAAGTCTACAGAGGGCTCACTGTGCACTAAACCGCTCCACTTAGTCTGACCCCATTTCCCACCATCCTAGACTGCGGCTCCCGGAGCAGCAGAATCTCCACTTCTGAGAGCAGAGAGGCCCCCTGGGCCTTGTAGACCCTGTCCCCCATCAAGGCTTCCAATTCCCCACAGCCTGGGTCTCAGCAGGACCCAGCAAGTGCTTCTGTCCAGTGAAGATGGGAGGAGGGGGCCCGTCCAGCCCTGCCGCCTGCAGCTTCTTGGGTGTGTGACTTAGCCATGAGCCAGGCCAGGCCTGGGGAAGCAGGAGCGCACCAGGGGGCCACCCAGGAGGGGCTGCTCCCAGCACCAAGCCAGGGCTCCTCTTCTGAGGTTTTTGCTTTCCTCAGGCCTACAGACAACAAGACTCATGGGAACAAGATGGGATTGAAGAGAGAAGTGACTTCAAGAAAGAAAGAAAATGCCATCATGTCGTTGGTTATCAGAGAGACAAGAACCCCGGAACGTTTTTAGATAATTTAATGGATAGCAGGGTGGGTTTGTGGTTAAGGGACACTGCTGACGCGGGATTTGAGGATTTATATAGACGGGATCCTTCCTCCTTCTCCCTCCCAAATCTTCACAGCCCTACTTCTTCCCATTCCTCATGCCCACCAAGGGATCCTAGAACTCAAAAACATCTAGGTGGGCTTTGTCCATCCTTTCCTGAGCCGTGCATGAAGCCACTGAGCACAGCCGGAGAGCAGTGCCCCCTTCTTAGCGAATCCTCTTCCAAATTATCAAACGCAAAACTGGGACTTTCACCCTTCCTCAAACTCAACCATGCATGTTTTTTGTCCCATGGAAACCAGCACCAACCTGTGGGTCCAGGACCTAGAACGTATCAGGCCAGGACAAGGACAATGCATCCTGCTGTCACCAGGACACAGCCACAGGTGTTGCTGGTAAGAGGCGAAACAGCAGTGAATGTCCCGACCTGGAGAGCTGATCCTGCCCAACGCAACCCCAGTCGCTCACATGGTGAATACTTCCCGGATGTCAGACGCTGGGGTGGGCACTCTGCCTGCATGACGTCATTGAATGCAACACTGGACTCTGCCTCCTTTTATGAAAATCCTGAGGTGGGACGGGAATCTTGCCCGTCCTGCCCGCGACCATCCACAAACACGATGATGGCGGCAAGGGCCTCCTAACGCCCTCCCGGCGGCTGCCTTGGGCCTCTTCCTTCATCCAACTGGGTCTGCCTCCATCATTACCCAGTGAAGTCCCCTCCCTCTGGCCCCTGGACACCACCTCCCCACACCTTCACCTTGACTCTAAATGGCTTCTGATTTGCCTTTGGAGGTGAAGATCTGCCTTGATGCACACTCAGGAAGGAATGGAAGAACCTGGCTCTATATTTTGGATTCTAGGACTCCATGGTGGGCATAGGGAGTGGGGAGGGGTGGGAGAAGAGGTGAACAGATTTGGGAGGAAGATGGTAGGGGAGCCTCTGCCCCTGGCCCCTCAAAACCAGCCGGCATTCAGGCAGAGGGATTGAATGGCCTTAGAACAAAGGGCTCCTTGGAAGAATGCCACCTTATCGGAAATGTCACCACACCTCCCATTCAGCATCACGAACAGGTGGATGGTGCCAAGTGAAGGAGCAGAAAGGAAACGTCCTTGAGACAGACAGAGCCGGGCCACAGTGTCCCAGCAAAGTCACCAAGTGGCCTGTGCATTTTGCAACCTGCCTTGAGTCCTTCTTCCAAACCAATCCTTCAAGGAGTGGGGTCATACCCTGGCAGGAAAGATGATCCCCTCCTACCCAGAGTTCCTGGGAGCATGAGCTCATCCCATCTCCTCGATCCCTGCCATGAGATGAGCTTGCTGAGAATGAGCTAAGGGGAAGGAGGGGCTGAGTCAGAACTGCACAACCAGACCAGTTCACCTCCTTTGGCTTAGATGGTAGATCATAGAAAACACAGCCTCTGTGGATTTGGTGGCAGCCTCTTTCCGAGCTTGCCTGCTGATTCTAGTCCCTTGTCCCAGACCACCCTCCTCCCTCTACTCCCCATGCTCCAGGCTGTCCCCACCCCCTTTCTCTCCTGGTCAGTAGCCCTTTTCACATCAGGTGGATGAAGGGTTAAACGTTTCCAGGGCCTGCACGTGGATGCAGGTGTGAACAGGGAGGGTGTGGGTTGGGATCTGCAAGGCTCTGTCTCAGATCCAAGAGCTTCTTTGGGTGAGGAGTGATCACAGATTTTTACTCAGTGTCTGCATGTGAAAATTCCATCCATCTAGAAACTGTGAAAAATCAATGGAAATTTAATTAAATGAGTTAATACATGTGGAGAGCCCAGGACAATGCGTGACCCGCGGCCTGCTGTACAAACACTGGGAACTGAGTGAGAGTTTGGGGCAATGCACTTTTCAACATCCCCACAGTCCATACATCCCAGAACCCTTGCAAGTGTTTGACCTTGGGTCTCTGCCTTCAAAGGCTCTGCTCTCTCCACCACTAGTCCTGCGATTTTCCCCCTCCTCCCTCTCATTTCCTTCCCCCCTCCCTCTCTCTGAGAATCTTGGAGCTGTTCTGCATTTGTGGCTAAAGTCCCCTCATTTGCTCTTACCCCCAAATCCAGTGGAAACCCTTGATTTCCCTAAACCTCACGCTGGAGCCGCTTATGTGGAGTCTTTCCTATCTCCTTGGCAGCAACTGCACTGGCTTCATGATAATAACCATTTAGAGTTGGGCTATAATTATAGGAATGTTCTGGAAAGCCCGTGTGAGCATCGGCTCTCCTCCCCCAAGCACACTGGCAGGGGGATTGGGTGGGTTTTCAGGGAAGATCTCTCTGGAGATCTCACAGGAGGAGGGTCCATGTGGTGGTGGAGGAGAGGACCTGGTGGTCTTAACGTGTCTCAGTGAGCCCACCCTGCTCTAAGCTGCCAGGGAAGATGCAGTCTGCACTCCTCACAGAGGAAACCATCTTTAGGGTCCTTCAACTCAACGCAGAGAGAGGGAAAGAAACAGGAGCAGTTCCTCTTTTTCAAGGCTTGAGGGGGAAAGGAGGACGCAGGAGACTACCCCCAACCCCCATGTGGCTCAGGGGGTCCTGGCTGCACTGACTTATGGCTAAGGTCCTCCCCACTGGCCAGGAGAGGGGAGTGACAGATGCCGCTCTCCTGAGACATGATGAAAGACATGAGTCAGAAGAAGTGGGAGGGAAGTTGGCCCCAGGTTCGGGCCCAGCGCTCCAGCAGCTGGCTGGGGCTGAAGGAAGAGGAGGATCCCTGAGGAGAGCTTATCGCTGAATCCAGCCGCCTTCCTCCTCACCCACTTCGATGTTTCAAAACTGTGCCAGATACTGAGTGGTCAAGTCCAGGGCCATGCTGAGATCCAAAGAGCCATCTGGATGCTGCCTCCCTGCCAGGCACCACCCTAGAGGCTAGGCTGGCCCATGGCCAGGGTGGCTTGGAAAGGGGTGAAGAGGTGAAGGTGGTTTGGCCACCCTCTAGACAGCAACAGAATCAGAAGAGCTCTTAGGAACCTCTTAACTTTGAACCAAGACTCAGAGAGGGCAACAGGTGTGTCCAAGACACACAGCTCCCTGGTGGACCTTGCTGTTTGCACCCCTCCCCAGACAAGGTGAAGGACAGCACAGAAGAACTGCCCATGAATCCACCAGAGATCATCTCCCAAGTGGGGTCTGACCTCATAGCAGGTCCCCACCCCTTTGTCACCCATGGGGCACCTGAGGGACCCACAGGGGACCACCATGACAATCTCATTATACCTGTCTTATTTCAAGGAGAAACCTAGGATCTGTGATTCACAAGACCCAGATCCTAAGAAAATCAAAGAAATCCAAGTAACTTTCAAAGACAGCTCTGGTGGCCTCGTTTCCAATCTCATACCACGAGGGTTGGGAATCTCTGGTCTGTGGTTCAGTGAAAGGCAAGGGACCCACAGCCCAGTTCAATACTGTACCAACAACTAGGCCCCTTTCAAAAGAGCAGCAATACCCGCAATAGTAGGGATACGATTCAGTTCTATCAAGGCTTAATTGACTTTGTAATTTTACCCAAGGAATCATTTTCTTTTGTGAGAATACAAGGAAATACAGCAGAGGACTCAGATTCTCGCAGAATCCCAGAAGGACAATCCAGGAGGTGCTGGCGAAAAATGCAGGCTCGGGCCCTTCCCTAGCCCATGCGTTCAGAACCTCTCAATCCCTGGCGGGAATTCAAGTTCCCCCACATAGTTATTATTCACCCTGAAATTGAATTAAAATTTCCTACTTGTGCCTGAAAAAGGAAAACCTCTGGGGGAAGTTATAGCAGCAGGATCATCAGGATTTCCAACTCTATACAGTGGAGCACCTCTAACCCCAAAGCCTGAAGTCCGAAATGACCCGAAATCCGAAACCTTTGAGCACCAACATGACACCACATACCAAACCACAGAGCTTTGTTTCGTGCACAACATTACTTAAAATATTGTATAAAGTTCCTTCAGCTCATATGTGTCAATTGTCTATGAAACAGAATGAATTCTGGGTTCAGACTGGGGTCCCAGCCCCAAGATATCTCATTGCATCTATGCAAATATTACAAAATCAAAATAGAAATCTGAAACGCTCCTAGTCCCAAGCATTTTGGGAAAGGGACAGATGGGAACAGAGAAGGAGAGGATACAGACAGCACAAGAACCCAGAGAAAAGAGGTGACACTTGACCTTCCAGAACAATCTGGACAGATGTGTCCATGGTTGCTTTTCCCCTGTAGGTGGTGCGCCTTTGAGGCCAAGAGCCCAGCCCTTAAGCTGGTCCCCGCAGTGCCTGACTGGGAGCCTGGCCCTGCTCAGTAAGCTGTGCTCATCCCAGGGAAGGCAGAGGTGCCCCAGACCTTGCCCCTGTGCCTTACCCATCCCCTGCCCTTCTCATACACATGGTCTGGGGCCTTGGGTGGGACACTGCAGGCCTTGGGACCACAGGATAAAATCAAATAGATCTGGGCACCACCAGGGAATGTGACCCCGGGAATTTTTCACCTCTGGAAACCAGAAACATCTGTTTCCAAAACCACAGCTCAGGGAGCCTGGTTAGCTTGGGGTGGTGGCACTAGCAGGGCTCAGTTTCCAGGGCTCAGAGCAAGGGAAATGGGGATAACACTGAAAAAGTCCTTGGGGACAGGCCCCAGGCCCTCCGGGATGCCTGAGCGAGGTACCCTGGGAGCAAGGCCCAGATGGGTGACCCCCACTGTTCCCACACCAATTCTCAGAGTTCCCCGTGTCCCTCCTTTGAGATGCATTTCTTTGACTTTTTTTACTCTTTAAAATTGAAAATGCCCCTGGAATGTGCTTAACCTGATTCGTGCTGGGATGTGAGTTCCTACCGCCGTCTTGGTCTAAGGCTCTGCGACCCAGCACCATAGAGGATGTGGCTTAAGCAATGGACATTTTTTTTCTCAGTTGTGGAGGTTGCAAGTCCAGCATCAAGCTGGCCCAAACAGGGTTGTTCCTTCTGGGGGCTGTGAGGAGAAGGTCCACCCCAGGCCTCTCCTTGGCTGGAGGACGGCATCTTCTTCCTAAGTCTCTGCACATACCTTCCCTCTGTACCCGTGTCTGTGGCCCCTTTTGATAAGGAAATCATCATCCTGGATGAGTGCCCACCCTGACGATCTCCCCTGAATTACCACTCTGAAGACCCCGTCTCCAAATCAGGTCACAGTCAGAGGCACTTGGGGTTGGGACTCCAATGTGTGATTTGAGCAGGGGACAGCATGTGACCCCTAATAATTATCCAGTCTCCTTGCTTTGAGACAGAAGCCAGAGAACACCCAGAGGAGGAAGGGACCCTGAACATCAGAAAAATAAGTGGCAGAAATGCACATCAGCCCTGGGGGCTGAGGGGGTCTCGTTGACAGTCGCACCTGGCTGGCTCCAAGCCCAGTGGCACTTTGCAAGCCTCACTTTGCCTCTGGAGACAGAGCCACCCCCTGCACCTGACCCTCAGGGGGGACAGGCCAACTTGTTCCCCCCACCTGCAGAAGGCAGCCTCGTGGAGATTGGGAGGTCACTTGCAAACTCCACTCCCAAAGTCGTCAGTCCCCCTGATGACCTGTGGCCAAACCTTCGTCCCTCTGAAGCTACCACGAAATGCTACCTTTGCCCTCTGGTTGCCTCAAAGATCCTTCCTGGTTGTGCCCAGGGGTGGTGACCTGTCACCTTTAATACACTGTAAGTTCTTTCAGCATCTGGCCAACCTAGAGTGCAGACCTGTTCTGTCACTTGCCACCTGCATGGCCTGGGGCACATTGCCTAACCTCCTGTGCCTCAGTTTCCTCACCTTTCGTTGGAGATAATGGTGACTCTCAGTGTTGTTTTAGCGATTAAATAAGAAAGCATTTGTAAATTCTGCGCATATTTAATCAGGGGTGGTTATCCTCCACTGCCCCATAACGCCCACTGCTCCTTATGTGTGTGACACACAACAAACCCTCCCTGCCAAGGGTTGTCACGCTCTGCACATGCAGACGCTCATAAATGCTTACCCAGTGAGTTGAGCCCCAGCAGAGCTGGACCCAAGTCAGCTCCACGCAGCCTTCACCTCCCCTGGGGGCCAGGCATCTCCCCCTCCTCTGGGCTCCAGAGCCTTCCTCTCTATTCCGGGGTATCAGTTCTTTGGGTGACTTTAAGGGAAAAACCCTCTAGTAAGAGTTGGAGGCACAGCTGGAGGGGACAGAGCTCATGCCTCTGAACTTGGGGACCTCCAGCCTGGGATTTCTGGGTGATCCTGGGTCCCACTGGCCCAAGTCATTTCTAGTTGTTCCATTCATTGAGCCAGAAAAGCCGAGTCCTCTGCCCCTGGTCTGTGGTTGCTTGTGAAACCCGGCCCCCAGGTGAAAGAGTTAACAGCCTCTTTGCAGAGGGATTTCCTGTAATCTGTGCACATGTCCCAGGATCAGGCTGGTGAGAGGTGGTGCTAGTCTGTGGCAGTTGCTTAGGCCCTTGGCCCCCAGCCCACCAAGCTCCCAAAGCCCTCTTGTTCAAGTTGATTTCAAAATTAATTAAGAACAACCCCCGCAGAGGTTGAGGTCTCTGCAGGGCCATCACCAGGAGCTTGGAGATGGCCAAGGAGATGGTCGTGTCATCATGGAACAGTGGAAGGCCGGCCCATCACTCTCACCTGTGGAAAGGTGAGGCCCTAACTGTGGCACAAAGTAGTTGGTAGAGCTCAGGGTTCAGCAGGGACTGAGCTGAGCCTGGGCCGGCGGGGAGAGGCCGTGAGAAGTCCTCTGCCCGCCTCTGCATCTCGCCCCCAACCTCCCTGACCAAAAAACCTGACATGACCCTGTCCTCAGAGTGATGTGACTTAATACCTGAACCAGAGAAGCACTTAGGAAGAGGAAAGATGGGGAGGCTAGAGCAGAGGTGGAAGGCCAAGAGCAGAGGCCCTGATGGATCCACAGGGGAGACGCACAGAGAGCTGTGGCCTTTGTCCACCAGCCATAGGGCTGTCATTATTTCTCAAATATGGTCCATTGGCCCTCAAATCAGAAAAACCCTAAATTCTGGGAGGCTTCTCAGCACTACAGATTCCTAGGCCTCCATCTAGACTTAGGAAAAGACCATCTAGAGGGGCTAGAAAATCTGCATTGTCAGACGCTCTTTAGGTGATTTTTTTTCTGTTCATGTTAAAAAACTAGAATGGTCTACAATAGGGATTGGAGAACCACTGCCATCAGCCAAATACGGCCCACCATCTGATTTTGTAAATGAAGTTTTATTGGAATACGACCACACCCACGTGTTTATATATTGTCTAGGGTGGCTTTTGCAATTCGACCGAGGAGTTGAGTAGTTGCAACAGAATTGGAGTGACCCTCAAAACCTGCCAACCTCTGGTCTAGAACAGTAGCTCTCAGCCTCCACATCATCTTAAAACCAACTGGGAAGATGCAGGCCTCCTGCAGAGGGTCCACCCACTCCATGGGGTCCGGTGGGCATGAATGGTTATTGATGCTCCTGTGTTCTGACAGGTTGGGGGTCCCTATGCAAGATCAGCTAGACATGATTCACAGCTTCCTGCTGCTCTTCCTCCAATGGAAAAGAACCTTCTTCCACAGCTAAGCGAGCTCTGCTGCTGAGGGTCACACAGCTCACTGACCTTCAGCTGCAGGCAACAAAATTCTGCATGCTCTCCCTCGGGTGTCCAAGCCCTGCTCCATCCTGAGGGAGCCCGTCGTCAGCTTGTTCCAGTGGTTTCTCAACCAGAATCATCGCAGGGGGTTCATTAGAAACCCAGATTCCAGGACCCAAGTCCTGGGTGCGTTTGATTGAAGTTTCTAGGAGATATCAGGACATCACTGCCCAGGAGTTGGTGGAGGCTGGAGAAGACCTTGCAATCAGCAGAAAGTTCTCTCTGAGAGACAGTCAGGCCAGAGAAGACCTTTGTCCCCTCTGGATGGGAATTTGGGAAATAGTTAGTTCCATTTCTTGGCTACAATCAGAAGACTCCACACGAGGTGGCCAGAACGCTGTGAACATGGGATTGTGTGTCCGAATGTGTGTGCACTGTGAGCATGTGGGTGCAGGTGTGTTTAAGAGCAGGTATCTATGCAGGCAAATGTGTGTGCACACACGTGTGTGGGTGTGTGCATGTGTGCACATCACGCCTGTGAGCACATCATGTGTGAGTGTGTATGTAAGCGAGTGGGGGAGGGTATGTGTGCATTTGTGTGTGCATGTGTGCTCTTGTGCATGCAAAAGTGGTTATGTAAGTGGGCGTGCATGCATGTGACGTGTGAGTAGGTGCGTGTGCACGTGTGTGTAGGGCTGCTCCACCGGAGACAGTCCTGCCGCTGGAGGGAGGTCAGTGAGGTGCACGGTGCAGGGTCACGAGTGCTGGGCAGCCCCATCCTGCAGCAGAGCTGGGATCCCTTCACTGCTTCCCTGATAAAGCCTCTGGTCCTTCATTCAGGTGGGGACAATGACCGTGCCTGAGTCTGGAGGGGGAAGAGGAGGCTCGACGATACAAGGGGCTGTGTGGTCACCAGCAATTCCCATGTGCTTTTCCTTTCACCAAATATTCAGTAAGCACTTGCTCTGGACAGGTTCTGTTCTAGACATTGGGAACGAAAGCCATCCTGTCCTCGGTGAGGGTAGTGCCATGGGGACACAGGGAGGAGGACAGAAGAACAGCCAAGCAAGTGCATCGATGATGGGCAGAACCTCAGGATGGTGTAGACCATGGGAACAGTGAGTAGGGCCACACAGACACAAGACATCATGATTCAAACAGGGAGGCAGTCCACGGCGACATCGCTCACCCACGGTTCGGATCCTTCACCCAGCCTCTCTAACTTCCTGGAACACAAAAGGTCCCTGTCGTTAAAAAGGGAGCATTGTACCCAGAGGCAGGCAAAACAAAACCAAAACCTAGATGGTGAGCCCATCAAGGCCCCCAGGCTGGTGGGTGGCTCTCCTCTGCAGAGTGAATATTTACCCACGGGCACAGAAGTGGCCCTGGAGGCCGCAATTGCCACTCCAGGGAGAGCAGGACCCCTGCCCGCCCAGGAGGAATGCCCCTGCAGAACCCACGCTCTCGATGTCAGGATGTAACTCTAGACTCAAAAAGACAGAGGAGCCACGGCCGTGGCAGTTACCGCCAGCCACGCTCCCAGGGGGCAGTTTTGTAATGAAGGAAGATGTTGAAATCACTTGTTGTTCCAGCCAGTGAGAAATAAATCTCAGTGCTGGTCAGAGGCTGAGACTCACTGGCTCTTGCATTCACTCCGGAGAGAAATCCACCATCGCTCTCCAGCCTCGATCATCCCCACCCAGCGCCACCAGGGAGATGACATTGCCGAGTGCCACCCGCCCACTTCCAAGAGCCTCCGGGCATCATTGTGCAGGGCTCTGCGCGGACGGCGCTGGCCCCACTCTGCATGCTGGTCATTTCATGCACTCAGCCCTTCCCCACGTTTTGTTCCTTTATTTCAATCCATGCGTCCCCTGACTCACGCCAGGCACAAGCACAGCGGGATCAAAGGAGACGAGGCCTGCAAGGATGCTTTAAAAACTGCCGCGGAGGTGCGAAGTGAGACTGGGGTTCACATTCCCCACTGAATCCACAAGACAGATCTTCCCAAAGCCCCATGGACACAGGGCAGCCGAGCAAGCTGATAGCACCCATCGGGCGTTTGTGTTGACGGCCACTTGAGAGGAAAGGACAATGATGAATGGGCGGTGGCAATGTGAGGTTCTGCCATGCAGATTGGCACCCTCAAAACACCCTGAATTCTTCTGCCGATGGCTGCCACACCCTTTCTCAGACCTCATGGGCCACAAGGAAGACAGGCCTGGGAAAGACGTCATTCCCATGAGGATCTTCACTCAGAAGCAGAAGAAACCCACTCTCCTTAGACAATATTAGATACAAAAAAAAAAAGGAAAAAATAAAGAAACTATACTTTTTTCTTCCTAGAAATGCTGAGTCCATAAGGAAAACAGATAAGCAGATACATTTTTTTAATTTGTTCTAACAAGTTGTGCATGAGAATAGAATACATTTGTGCATTTTGATAGATCATACATAAATGGAGTATAATCTCTCATTTTCCTGATTGTACATATTGTAGGATCACATCCATCATGAAGTCATATATTGTTTTCTCTGATATGCAGATGCTAACTGACCCTAAGGGGGGAGGGCTGGGGAAGCAGACACATTTTTAAATGACAGTAACATCTAACTTTCTCTCCCTGACCATTAAGGCCTTTTGTGATATGACCCATATCTACTTTCCTTAACATTTGCTATACTCCTTTTCACTCATGTAACCTCTTCTAGCCCTTACTATTTCTTGAGTATGCTAAGAATCATTCTGCTTCCAGGACATGGCATTTTTTATTCCCTCTGGAATGTTCTCCCTGCAGGCCTGCCCATGGCTGGCCCCCTGACTTCATGTCCTCTGCTTTCCTAGGACCCTCCAGGGACTCCCCCAGTCAGTCTACCTGAGCTAGCCCCGTGGTTTCCCTCTCTATCCCTCATCTTGGCATTATTTTCTCCACAACACATACCACTAACACAATATACCTTCATTTAATAGCTGCCTCCCTCCTGGAAGAAAACCCCACAAGACACCAACCTCACTCCTTTGGTTCCCTGTTATATGCTTACTGCCTAGTAAATAATGGGTAACAAGAAATGCTTGTTAAATAAGTGAAGGTCACAAATGTGAAGGTAAAATCCAAGCTCAGCTCAATCCTTCCAAGCCACTCCAGGAAAATCCACGACATCTGCCCCGGAATGCGTCCTTGAAGCCCAGTTCCAAGGATCAGCTCTGATTCCCCTGACGGTCCTTGCTGCATGCTTGGACTTGTGTCTCTGGAAAGAGAAGCTTATATCCATGTACAGAGAAATCTCAGAAAGCCATTCCAATCACGTACAAATACAATATAGAGACTTCTGAAGCGTCAGTTGCCTCATTCAAAACTCTCACGTGCGAATGTCCCTACAAGGCAGGATGAAGTCAGGATGATGTAGACGAAGAGGGGCAGGAAGCTGAGCTCTTCCGCAGGACTCCTTAACTCCCCCAAAACGGTCACTAAGGCAGATAATAGGACCAGCCTCCTAGATGCACAGTTTAAAATCAAGCACCAAGACACCCCCAAGATAAACCAGGAATTGCAAATGGAAATCAAAGCAAGCATCTCTCTGCTGAGGTCAGAGTCTCAAAGCTTAGAGAAAGCATCACCACCAGCCAGTAGCACAGCCCTCTCCCGCAACCTACTGCAGGGGCACGGGCATCTCTTTTGGGATTAGTCAGAGCCAGGTTCCAGGCACGTGGGTGTAGTCACTGAGACCCAAACCAGTATCCTTCTTGCCCTTCAGGTAGTTGAATCACTCCTCTCAGGGGGCACCACTGTGGGATTCATCAAACCTGGAATTTGTTCCCCTCTTCTCCTCTCCTATGCAATGGCACTCTTTGCTGCCCTGCCTGCCTCCCAGGGCCACTATGGGGGACAAATGGCTTTCAGTGTGACAGCTCATAAGTTACAAAACAGGTTCCAGTTGTCCCTTCATTCCAACACAGGAGGCAGGCCTCCTCTGGGTCGGACTCCATCCCGAGCTGTGAATCACAGCAGCAACTGGACAGAGAGAAGCTGGGCCTCTGGGGCAGATGCTCACAGGAAACGCAGACAACACAGAGGGGGAGAGAAATGAGTTGGGTGGTGCAGAGAAGCATGGGGGTGGGGGTGACCCAGGGCAAGGTTGGCCATGGGACTCCACCCTGGGAAGAGGGGCCAAGGAAGTCCAGTCTGGGAGAGAATGTTGATGCTAGCCATGGGGCCTTCTGGGGAAGGGCATTCCAGACTACAGGGGCAATAAACGCTCTGGGCTGAGGCAGAGGCCCAGGGACGGCAGCAGGAGGCTGAAGCGAATGGGAAGTGAGGTGGTGGCTCTGGAGGTGGCAAGGGACAAGGCCTCAGTCCCCAGGGATGCACGTGGGTCATGCTCCTGCAAGGAGAGGAACAGGGCCATTTGGACTTGGCTTGGGTGTATCCCCAGGGGTCATGGGTTGGAGGCCTGCTCTTGAGAGAGGCACGGTGCCAGTGTGGGGAGATGGGAAGGCCAAGGAGGAGGCCCTTAGATCAAACTGGGGCTGCTCCTCAGAAGGCACCTGGGACCCCAGTTTCTGGTTCCTGACTTGCAATGTGCTCATTTGCCCCCCTGCCCTCCTGCCATGATGTCATCTGCTAGGATGTGACACAGCCAAAAAAGACTCACCAAAGCAGAATTGATTCCAGCACCACATCCTTGAACCCCAGGACTGTGAGTTAAATAAACCTCTTTTCTTTACCAGCACCTAGCCTTGGGCGTTTTGTTATAGGACTGAGAAGCGGACTAATCCAGCATCCACCAGTAACGTCCAAAGGGCATAGCTCCAGTTGCTGGGGACAGCAGCACCTTAGTGCCATAAGGGCCTCTGGCAGTGACCCCACTGCCTCCACGAAGCAGCAGCCACAGTTCACACCAACCCCACAGGGACTCCTCCCTGGCCTTTACTCTTCTACTTATCCATCTTTAAATGTACAGATTAACTGCTGGGCAGGGAGGCCAGGAACAGGGAAGTTTGCTGAGGCACTGCCCCTCCCACTGCCCCCCCAGCTTATTTGCATGAGATAACAGCAGCTAGGAGTCCCAGCAAGGGAAGGGAAACAGCGAGGGTCAGAGGTAAGGTATGGAAGCAAGAAGGAGCAGGGATTAGCCAGGTCCACATGCTCCCTAAGCAAATGTGAGGTCGTGGTCCTGCTGAGGAACACCCAATGCAAAACTATTTGCATGCTCCAGCCACAGCCTCATCCTCCAGGGCTGGAGGGAGGCATGGGATTTTCAAAGGCAAAAACAGTTGCCAGGGTTGCCTCTTGGCACAAGCCAGCGCTCCCTCTGGTTCCACCAGAAGAGCCTTCCTTCCGGGACAGCAACAGGGTTGCACTTGGCCTGAAGGGGCCCGTCTAGGGGGCTCTCACTCTGGCTCTGGAGGGGCTCAGAGAGACAGAAGGATCGGGGCTGGCTGAAGGGCTCAAGGATTCCCTTTACCCTTCCAACCGAAAAGTTAAAAAAATAGAATTGCAGGGAGTTGATCCGAGTCCTTTCCTAAGATCTGTGACTTGAGGCCGCCCAGAGGAGCCATCTCCAGGCCGGTGGCTCCCACTGCCACCCAGTCCCTGACACCATTCAGCTTTGCTCGACAGGTTCCTGGCCACAAAGGCCAAATTGTGCCACCACTCCACCAAAAAAAAAAAAAAAATACATTGAAGTTCCCCAGACCTCAGAATGGGACCCTGTTTGGAAAGAAAGCCATTAAAATGCTTTCCTCATTTTGTAGGTGAGGAAACATTGGTATTAGTTATTATGCAACATCTATGGAGAGTGACCAAACTATCTGGTGCATGTTGAATGAGGTCATTATGGTGGCCCCAACCTCCTAAAGAAATGTCCTTATAGCCGGGCATGGCGGCGCACGCCTGTAATCCAAGCGACTTGGGAGGCTGAGGCAGGAGGATCGCGAGTTCAAAGCCAGCCTCAGCAACTGAGCGAGGCCCTAAGCAACTCAGTGAGACCCTGTCTCTAAATAAAATACAAAATAGGGCTGGGGATGTGGCTCAGTGGCCGAGTGTCTCTGAGTTCAATCCCTGGTTCCAAAAAAAAAAAAAAAAAAAGAAGTGTCCTTATAAAAGGGGAGGAGGGACTTAGGCATTGACGGGGGAGAGGGCCAGGCTGCCCAGACCCAGGGGAGAAACCATTTGGGAGTCAAGGACACCGGACTCCACCAGCGGCTAGAGAGAGCCGTGGGCAGTTCTCCCTGGCAGCCCTCAGAAGGAACCCACCCTGCTCACATCTCCACTGGGGGCCTCAGGCCTCCAGAGCTGGGGGGCAGTAAAACTCTGCTCTTCCAGCCCCCAGGGAGCAAGGGCGTTCCCCAACAGCAGCTTCTGAGGGAAGGTCAGTCTTCAGCAGATGCCCCGGGGGCAGGTTTGCAGAGCTGAGCACTGCACCACGTTCCTGGGTCCTGGGCTCCCCACTGTGTTCTCCCTGAGACTGTGAGGTGGGCTTCTCCCACATTTCCAGGGTTCACTTTGTGTTAGCCGGGAGACGGGGAGTTTGCCAGGACTCTCAGTCATGCTCTGCATAACGAATGCTGTCTGTCCCCCCTTCACAGGTGACGAGTCAAAAGCATTAGTTATTATGTGATATTCATATAGATGATGGCCAAAAACTGGAGCATCTTGGCCAAAGAGAACAGGCAGAGTCCCCAGGAGGAGGCTCTGGGGACCAACAGGGGAAGGCCACAGAGCTGGAAGTTCTCTGATCCCAGCAAACACACCCTGGAGAAGGAGCCAGACAGACTGGGTTCTCAGCCCGGTTCTGTCCCCAAAGCCATCTGGTCTTGACACCTCCAGCCCAGGGCTCCCTGCAGGAGAGGAGCATTAGCAGGGGCTCCACGCATCCCTGGCACCCACCCACTCAGTGCCACCAGCGCCTGCCCTTTGCCTCCCAGGCATGGTGACCTCCTGAATCACTCCACACGTTCCAAATCCCCCTTGGGGGTGGTGCCCACCCAGCTGAGAGGGAAATCACTGAGTCTTATTAACCTCATCCCTAGAATGAGAAAAGGCTCGTCATCCCCAGAGTAGGAGGACCAGAGACTTTGCATGTAGAGAGCAGATGTCCGCCCCTGAGCACCATGGGGGTCTGGGCTGGATGGTCCTCTATCACTCGGGCTGTCCTGTGCATCCTGTGACATGCAGCAGTGTCCCTACCCTCCCCCACTGGACGCCAGGGGCACCCCTTCCCAAGCTGTGACAGCTGAGAATCACTGACGACAGAATCCTCAGGGCAGGGGCAGTCCCCAGAGGAGCCCCACATGGCTTCCTTCCTCTCCCTCCCAGTAACCCACCAAGCCACTTCCGCTGGACAAATTCGAGGGACCCTCTGTGCAGACTCTCTCAGGTGGGCAGCCCGCAGGCTCCTGTTGAAACCAGACTCAGGGTTCCTACCGCCTTTGTCCTCCTCTGGCCAACTGCAAGGGCCCGGGTAGAGCCTGGACTTCCTCTGAGTCCTCTCTCTGCATCAACTCTCAGATCCGCCTGTCCAGATCCAAGGGAGGATTCCTCTGCCTGCTCGCTCCTCTTCTTTCTTTGCCAGCCTGTCACCCCAAGACAGCCCTAGACCCCAGTTTCCCATCACTCTCTTGCAGTCCTTCCATGTCTGCTGTGGGGACAATCACACCATTCTCAGGTTCCGAGTACCAAGACAGGAACTGTCAGTGACTCTCCCTTCCCCACTCCTTCCCATTCCTGCAGTCCCACTGCCAGCTCAGCACCCCATGACCCTGGTTAACGTCTCCAGCCCCGACTGGCTTTTCCTTTTACTGAATTCTGCATTCAATGGTGAGATGGTCACTCTTCACACAGCACATCACTCACTCTTTCAAAGCCAGCACTGTCTTCTGTCTCCAGCATCCTCAGATGAAGGAAGTCTTACTTCTGGAGTGCTAAGCTCCACGCCCCACTTCCCTGCCAGACACCTGGCTCCCTCCATCTCTCCTCAGGTGCTTGTGGAAACATCACTCTCTCTGAATAACCTTCTGGGACCATTAAAACCTCCACACTCTGACACCCCAAGGACCTCCATCGGCCTCCATCGACAAGCTGCTAAATAGACAAGTCACAATTTTGATGGAGCTGAGAGCCGCAGAGCTGTTTGCTTGGACATAAAATACAGTATATTCCCGTTATCACTTAGTTCACTCACAGCTAATATCAAATCTGTTCTCAGATTTTTATTATGACTCCTTATCAATGCCCTTGATCTTGACTCTAACCTCCAAGGGCAAGGACCATCTCTGCTCTGTGCTTCTAAAATGGGCTTTTAATTTTGAAGTAGTTTAAGATTTACAGAAGAGTTGTCAAACATGGAGAATTCCCATACATGCCTGGGTTTTCCCTCACTGTCAGTATCGTATATTAATATGCAACATAGTCACAATTAATGCACCAATGTGATGGGTTCCAGGCTTGCCCGGTTTTTGATGACCTTGACAGTTTGGAGGAGCCGTGGTCAAGTGTCTTGTGGAATGTCTCCCAATTTGGATTTGTGCGATGTTTTGCAGGTTAGAGGCATTTGGGGGTTTTAGGAAAGAAGTCCCCAGGGGTCACAAGCACACTCGTTACATCTGGACTGAGCTGCCTGCTCCCACAGTCATGGATATCAACTGTGATCCTGTGGCCAATGGGCAGTTTGCCCTCCTCCACCGTAAACCTACTGGTTTCCACATGTGGTCCTGTTTTGGAAAGAGGTCTCTAGGTCCCAGCTCCCTGAGGTTGTCTATTATTTGTTCAAGAGTTTATCAATAATTTATATCATGAATACTTTTGCTTTGGATTACAACCCAGTACTACTTTTTTGTTGTTCAAATCTTTTCAATTTTGGTCATTGAAAGCTTTTTGTTATTTTGTGGGGGGTGGAGGCGGGGATGGGGGTGGGTGCGCACTGGGGATTGAACCCAGGGGTGCTCTAGCACTGACCTACCTCCCCATAACTTCCTAGTTCTTTTATATTGGAAAGGGACAGGGTCTCACTAAATTGCCCATTCTGGCGTTGAACTTGTGACCCTCCTGCCTCAGCCTGGGATTACAGGCATGTAAGACCACCATGCCCAGCTTGAAATCTCTTTCATTTGATGTATCTCCATTGCTGGGTTTGTTTTATTTGTTTGTGTTTTGAGCATTTCCTTACTTTCTGGCTCTACAAATTCTTCAGATTCATCTTGGGTGTTTCTGGCCCTAGCCTTAGAATCCACCATTTCTCCAGGGAGCCCAGTTCCCTGGAATGGAGAACAGCACTGGAAATCAACTTCGGGCACTGTGTGCTCATTGCTTTTGGGGTGTTCTTAACTCTTAGCCTCACGGCTCAAGGAAACAGATATTGACCATGTTTATGCACATGAATGTATGTATTTTTTAAATAAACAAAAATGCTATTTTATTATTAAAACGACGATGAGTACATTTATTTTAGTCCCACTATAAAAATTAGAAGGTAAAAATATTAAAAAATGAATATAACTAAATTATGTTAAAATATACATAAAATAAATAGCTGTAAATTGTGACAAATCAGAAATAATATAAGGATATAAAAGGCTAAACTGTTTTTACATACAAGTTATCAGCTTAAAGTATACTTTTACAACTTGAAGTTTTCTATTTCTTTATTGATTTTCTGTATATGTAGTTTTAAAATTTTTTGTTCTAATTAGTTGTATCTTGCATTATACATTTTGATAGATAATACATAAATGGAGTATAATCTCTCATTTTTCTGATTATATATATTGCAGGATCACATTGGTCATGCAGTCATACATGTACATGAGGTAATAATTCTGCTTTACTCTGCTATCCTTCCTTCCCCAGTACTCCTTCCCCTCCCGTCACTCCCCTCTACCTAATATAATGCAACTCTATTCTTCCCTATCCCCTGCCACTACCCTTCTTGTGAATTAGCATCTGCATATCAGAGAAAACATTCAGCCAGTCATTGGTTTTCTGGGTTGGCTTATTTCTGTATACGTATTTTAAGTGCTGCTATATGTAATAACCATCTGTATCCTGTTGAAGATGCAGATGCTGTAAAGTTCTGTGGATTTAACTGCTCGGTGTCCTATGCACGCCATTACAAAATCAAACAAGAGTTCCATTGCCCTAAAACATCTCCCGTGCTCCATCCTTCCCTCCTGAGCCTCTGGCCACCACCGATTGTTTGCCATCTATATTTTTGCCAGAATGTCATATAAATGGAATCACTCAGCATGGACTTTTTCAGACCAGCTTCTTTTACTTAGCAATATGCACTTAAGATTCATCCTATTTCTGCCTAAATAGCACTTTTCTTTTCAGTTCTGACTACCATTCCAATGCAGGTATGCGCCAAAGTTTCTTGATCCATTCACCTACCAGAGCGACTCGGTTTGGGGGAGTAGGCATGAAGCTGCTATAAACATTCATGAACTATTGAAGATGCATGTGGACATCATTTTGCAAATCAGTCAGGTAAAAACCCAGGAGCATGACTGCTGGATTGTTCTATACGATTTTGATGAACTTTATAAGATAAAGTAAAATCAACTTTTTGCATATTTGCATGTTTTGAGCCATGCTCAGTAGTGACACATCTACAGACAAACACTTGGCAAATAAGTTTTGATGTGCGATCATGGACTATGAGCTCAGGTCCTGGAGAGCAGCTCTTAACTAGAGGTGAAAGAAGGAAAGTCCCTGGCAGAGTCCACTTCAATTGGGATGCCTGGACATCAAAGCTGACCATGGGAACACCTGTTGCGCCCTGCTCTGCCCCTGAACTCCTTTCAACTTAGCCATGCTTTGTGGCTAAAGGAATAACAATTACTATTAATGTTCTAATGTGTGGCCCAACTGAAACCCACATTTTCTCCATTCAATCTATTTATTTACATTCTCACTCTTAGGCAGAGATTTTTCATAAATCTAAACAATCTGGCTCCACACCCCCCAGGTGGTGGGGAGGAAGCCCACTTTTCCGGGGTTGGGGGGGGACTGTTAACAAGCCTGAGCTCATTTGGAAGATGTCAGACCACCAGAAGGATCTGGCTCCTCTCTCAACCTTGGAGGAACAAAGGACCTGTTCCTCTTCTTTTCTGATGTGCAATGGACCAAGGGGAGCTCAGGCTGTGTCTGTGTTCCCCTGCTGACCTCTTCAGATGTAGCCCAGAGCAGGGGTTGGGGCTTGAGCTCATGTTAGAATCACCTAGAAGGCTTGCTAAAACCCAGACTCCCAGGGACCATGACCAGGAACTCAAGAGTTCACATTTCTAACACTCTCTTCCATGATGCTGGTCTTGGAAGGTTCTCCAAGAACCCCTACCTGGAGACATCCAAACCTGATGCCATCATCCAAGACTCGTTGTCCCTACTCAGCTGGGAGACAGGCTGAAAGGAAGAGTTAGCAAAGGCTGAGTGGAGGAGTAGAGAAGGAAATAGGGGTAGCTCAGATACCCTGACACTGGTCACATGGGCTGTGACCACTCATGCAGAAGCTTGGGGTGTAGGAGATGAAATGGACTGTAGTGGTGAAATCCCCTTCATTGTGAAAATGAAGAAAGTGAGCCCAGAGGTTGGAAGCAACCCCCCCAAGGCCACACAGCAAGCTGGGGCAGAGCCACAGGGACCTCAGCCTTCTGCCTCTTCCCTAGTAGCAAAACTACCCTTCCTTGTACAGGGCTGCACACCTGCTCTCTGAGCTCAGCAGTGGGGAGGCAGAAATAAGTCCTTGACTAGAATGACAATATTTGAGTTGTCTTCTCAAATTGGAGATGAACAAAGAATAGCTCCTCCCAGTATACACACACACACACACACGCACACACACACACACACATACACACTCGGACAGTCACAAGGGCCAGAACTCCAGGGAGACAGAGAGTAGGAAACCGGGAACCAAGGAGGATGAGATCTCATTGTTTTCACAGCAACAACCATAATTCATTTCTGACCACACAGAATAAACAACTGTGAGGATCTCAAAGATGAGGCTACTAAAGTTCTCAGCTGACGATCCAAGGGGGCGAGAGAACCAGAATCCACATCCTCCACCAGCCCCACTGGAGCAGAAGCCCTGGAAGCAGGCGAGCAGGCTTGCTTGGGATGAATAACTTCCCGGCACAAAGTTTGGAACCCAGATCTCCGAGGGACCAACAGAAGAGGGAAGGGATCAGGGGAGGAAGGGAATGGGAGAGAAGAGGTTTGTCTGCTTTCCTGATATTTTAAACACTATTGGATGGTTTTCTAGAATTTCTAAGATGCAGGTTGAAGATTAAATTACAAGATCTCTAACACAATCAGGATCTGAATGGCACGGGAGCCATGGACAACAATCGCCAGGGCCCAGTGGGGTTCAGGTGCACTCTTTGCAAAGACAAAGCTCCTATTGAGTGGTGGAGGGAAATCCGGGAGAGGAGGGAGAGCTACAGGGGTTCCATTACCCTGATCTTCATGTCCAGAGGCTGGGGAAGATGGAGAAAGAATAGAGCTGAACCCAACCTGGCCTGTGCATGGGTGAGCAGGACAGCTTAGGAAGGAGCACAGCAATGGCAGAGGAACCAGGGAGCAAGCCCAAGGCCAGAGAGAAAGGGGAAAGAAGAGCAGAGGATGGGTTCTTGGTAGGTGGTCCAGGACCAGAAAGGTGATCTTCCTCTGTTTTTGTTTTTTTTTTTTTCTTATTGGGAACAGGGGATTGAACTCAGGGACACTCGGCCACTGAGCCACATCCCCAGACCTACTTTGTATTTATTTAGAGACAGGGTCTCACTGAGTTGCTTAGGGCCTCGCTAAACTGCTCAGGCTGGCTTTGAACTCGCGATCCTCCTGACTCAGCCTCCCGAGTCGCTAGGATTACAGGTGTGCGCCACCACACCGGCCTCTGTTTATTCTTGAGATGCCTTAAGATCATTGCATGAGCTTCCTCTGCAACCAAAGGAGCCTTAGAGATGAAAACCAATGGCAACTTCCCAAGTAGGAGGTGAAGCTGGAGAGAGGTGAGGCTGTCCCTGACTCTGTGGGCCAACAGTGGAGAGCGCAGGTCTCTGGTCATCTTGCTCCCGAGTCTTGTTCCTCTTTCTCCATTTCTCCACTCCTTGTCATTATAACATAGTCGGTGGCCTCTCTGAAGCCAGCCCGTCTCCAGCTCATTGGACATTCAGCAAGGTCCTCATTGGACATTCCTCTTAGCAGGTGCTTCTCAGGGCCAACCCCCACATCCTCGTTCCTCCCACACTGGCACTAGGGGTGAGTAGATCCATCCAGATGCAGCCAAATAATATCTGGGAGGTGCAGCCAGTGGCTCCAAACAGGACTGCACGGTGACTGGAAAGTCCCGAGAGACATAAACAACCAGAACAGGCTTTTCTAATTTGGTCGCCTGGGCTCCGTGCTTCAGAAATCCTGGGGTGACTGGCCCATGTTTCCTAAGTGCCCTCCAGGTGCTCCTCTTGCCACCAGATCTGAGACCCACTCTGTTAAAGAACTGCCCAAGGAGGGGTTCTCAGACCCCCACAGGCTTGTGAAGCAGGCATCACTGGGCCCATCGGCAGGGACTGTCACTCAGTGGATCCACAGTGGGTCAGACAATCTGCATGCTGCTGGTCTAAAAGCACACCATGGGAATCACGGGCTCCGAAGGACGTGTGTTGAACTGGTAGATAAGATGGAACTTGGGTCTCTCTGCCTCTAAGTCTGCACCCCAAGTTTATTTAGGTTATCCCTTAGAATGGTCTACGAGGGTTAGGAAGGTCTCCTGGGCTGCTGTGGGGCAGCTGTACAATCTTTCCCTAGAGACTCGTCAGATAGGATGGGGGGAAATTTGTCCCAGGGCACTGCTACTCAACCTGTGCCCTGGAGCCCAGCAGTATTGGCCTCTCTGAGAGCATGATAAGGACAGAGACTCTACACCAGAATCCCCCACAGAGCTGGGACCAGAAGCTGCATTTTCAGCAGACTGGAGGGGTCTTAAGCACATGAAACCTGGATCTGGGAAGGAGTGGGCCAGCCCCCCACCCAGAGCACAGAGAGCACACCTGTCAGGGCACAGCTCAACCAGCTCCTCCCAGCCCAGGGCAAATACCAGCAGGTCAAGAAAGGTATCTAAAAGAGGGCACTTGACCTTGACAATAATAGTGACCTAGGAAAGAAGGGAGGGAGAGGAACAAGATCCAGGTAATGGCAATGTCCCAGAGAGTGCAGGGCTGCACAAGGTCAGTGATGCATAGATTGTGTTGAACTCTGGAGCAGCTCCTGAGCCCAGGGCCAGGGGCAGAGGGGATGCGATGAGGTCCATTGTGGCTGGGCTCCCAGCAACCCTTGCACAAGCCCCTCTGGAACTCCCAAGTTCTGACCTGCTGTGTGCACAAGAGACTAAACAAAGGGGGAGACAGGGCTTAGGGATTCCATGTAGGAGCTCTGGACTCCAATGGCCTCAACCGAAACCCTGGCTCACTGAGTGCTAGTTTCAGGATCTCTCTCTAGGTCTCTCTGCCTCTGTTTCCTTGTCTAGAAAAAGGATGGGCATGCTGAGAACACCCACCTCACTGAAATTTAGCAAGGATTAAGGATACAACACTCCAGCACAGTGCGTGCTCCATAATTAACACCTGGAGTTCTTGGAAGAAGTGCCATCCCCAGCCTTGATCCAGTTGAGCAGTCTCTGATTGCTGCTCTGGAAGGGAGCAGCCTCTGATTCCACAGCCCCACAAGACAGAGACGGGGAATGGTGTGGGAAATATGGATGCAAAGAGGGAAGGCAGTGGGTAAGTGAGGTCAGTTATTGATGTGTTTGCAGAGAGACACTGGGAATGCACACAAGTTGGCATTCTCTGCCCCTGGTGGCAGAGAGCCTGGGAATGCCCAGTGGACACCAGCACCTCCTGGCTTTGCCTGCACCTTCAGAAGCAAATCTCCACCTGTTATGGTTTGGATGTGAGGTGTCGCCTAAGAGCTCACATGTGAGACAATGCAGGAAGGCTCAGAGGAGAAATGATTGGGTGCTAAGAGTCTTAACCCAATCAGTGAAATAACTCCTGACGGGATTAATTGAAGTGGTAGGGTGTGGCTGGGGACGGTGGGAATTGGGGTGTGGCTTTGGGGTACATATTTTGTATCTGGAGAGTGGAGTCTCTGCTTCCTGATGGTGTGAGCTGCTTCCCTCTGCCATGCTCTTCTGCCATGACGTTCTGCCTCACCTCAAGCCCTGAGGAATGGAGCCAGTCTTCTATAGACTGAGACCTCTGAAACTGTGAGCCCTCAATAAACCTTTCCTTCTCTATAATTGTGCTGCCATATCATTTAGTCACAGCAGCGAAAAAGCTAACTAAAACACCACCCCACCCTCAGGACTCCCCCAAAGCCTTCACTTTTACCACCAGGGGCTCTGAGCCCCCAGAGACAGGAAATGGTCTCTGTCTTGCTTCCTGCCTATAAATAACACCCTACAAAAAGCGTCCCCTTGAGTTGCATAATCTTGATTTGCAGTGAGATTTATAGCAAAAGACGGGATTGGAGAAGGAGGAGGAGAAAACGGAAAACCCTGCAAACTCCTGGCTCCCCTGGGCTGGAAGGTCCACAAAGGAAGGATCTGTTTCTATAATACTTCCCTGTTCAAGGAGGGCAACGGAGGTGATAATCAGAGATGGCTTCCTGGAGTTCCTACCCACATAAGGACGTGGGTGCTATTGGCATTCCCACTCACGGAGGAGGCTCAACATTTATCCCACTCACTCAAGGTAACACCCATGATACCTAAAGTCAGAGGATGGGATGGATGGGAGCATGGGGCTCCAGAGCCTGAGTTCAACTGCCAGCCTTACCCATGGTGACCTGGTGGAACTTACTAGACCTGTGGGCAGTGGACATCGTGGTTTGGTGTTCACTCTCTTCTGATCCCAGTGCCCCCATTTTTCTCTGAAGGACATCCCATCAGTCTTGCTGGGGAGGCATGTGAGCAGTCTCTGGCCAGTCATAGGAGCACCTCCCCAGGCTGCCAGGGTTGGTTCCCACATGTGGTTTGGACAACCAGAGGAGAGGTGACTCATTCTGTTGGACATGGGGCTATGAGCCCATGAGCCTGGGGGGAGAGTTGCCTGAGAACCAAGCCAATACAAGAACAGCAAAGTCCAGAGATGGAGCACAGGTCAGAGAGGCCATGCCAAGCAGAGGGAGCCAAGGAGCACAGGAGCACTGGTAGCCTAGCAGTGTAAAGGTTGGTTTCTCCCCAGCACAGATTGGGCAACTCACCAGGGCAACTCACTGGCCTTCTCTTCTGTGCCTTGAGGTTCAAGGGGCTTCCCACAGCCCACAGATTTCAGACTTCCTGAGGTAGGGGAAGCAAGACACAGCACATGTGACTTCCACTCACATCATATTGGCTAGAAGTTAGCACAAGGCGCCACCTACAACTAAAAGGACTGGGAAACATCATCTTCCAACATGGACAAGAAGCCGAGAGGAACCTCACACACTTGAACACTAGGGAGGGAAAGAAAGAAAGCAGTTTCATTGAGTAGACAGGATTTAAGTCTCTGAATCAACCTGTACCTGAAGGAGTTGTGGGAGTTCTTAAATAATACAAAAGATTTTTCTTTTTGAAAGTCTAGTTCAAGTTTGGCTCTTGTCTCACTTGCAATTGAATAAATGCCGGTTGAGAAGAGCACGCACACTCCTCATCCCCAGGCTGGCCCAGTTTTTCCCTCCTCAACCTCTAGACACCATCCACTCTGGGCTCCTGCCCTTCCACTCATCAGGGAGCTATAGCACACAGACACACAGATGTTCTAGGTTTTTCTAGGACCTGTCTTTTCATCCACTGTGAAGGCCAAGTCGTCTGTGGGAGAGAGGTCACTTAGAAAAATGTGACCATTCTGATAATAACCTTTGGCCTTGCAGATGAACCCAGGTTCACCCTTTCCAGAACTGAGCTCCCAGAGCCTTTGGAGTGAGCCCCACATCTGCCTTTGAACAAGAGGCAGCAGTCGGGGTCAGTCTGAGATTCTTGGGGGTTGCTTGGTAACTCTCATCACAGAGGAAACCTGGCTTCCTGTTTAATCTTTGAGTTGACCTTGAACATGTTGCTTGTCCACTCTGAGCCTGTTTCCCATCTAGAGGGAAATAGTTCAAATAGCCCATGTCTAATGTCCCTCCCTGTCCCCCTTGTACCTTAGAGTTCTCCAAGAGTCCCCTCTGCCCACAGGTGCTCAGAATGTGGTCAAAAGTTGTTCCAATGGACCAGCAGAAGTGGGTGCACTGATCGAAATCCATTCCAGGATTCCCCATGAGGAGTAGACAGGGCCCTCTGCCAGTCCCCAGAGCACTGGACTGCAAGTCAGGAGACTGAAGCTCACATGCCACTTGCTTCATTGCCTTCGGCAAGCCATTTAAATCTCTCTGGACTTCAGTTTCTCCATCTTCTTCCTGTTGGGGTGATCCGTGCCTCCCTTGCAGAGTTGCAAAGAGCAGCTGCCTCTTAGAGGCAGGGCTGGACTCAGAATCACGTGGCATGGCTGGGTTCTTGCTCTCCCACACCTTGAGCTCTGAGAGTAAGAACACAGTCAACTGCACTGAGCGCATTCTTTGCGCTTCTCTACAGCCCACTTTGTAACTGACTTGTTTAAGCTGCTCTAAGCTGCAAGGTCACACAGCAGGTGGAAGATCCAGATTCCAACCCGGACATGTCTGACCCCAGCGCTCTGCAGCCTCTTGGACACAGAGGAGCCTGAAATGCTTCAGAGAAGTCTTATTTTGTTTCATGTGACCCTTCACGTCTAGAAAGAGGATGGGAATTGAATGTGGTCTCAGAACCCGTTAGTTGAGTGAGTGGCTGGATTGGCAGGTGTTCCGATGGATGAAGAGATGGGTAAATTGCAAATGAAAACCAGCAAGATGTGCAAGGCCCACCACGTGTTACGCATTGACCAGATACCATGGCAGCCATTCCACAGGGAATGAGCACATTGTGACCAGGAGTGCTTGGGGTTGAGCTGTGGAGGGGGCTGTGCTGAAGGAGCCCAGAGAACCAAACTCCCAAAACATCAGGTTTACTTCCTTTCTCCATTCTCACCAAAACCCAGCATGGCTTGGACAGCTGTCCTAGTAGGAAAGCCATCTAATTAGAGGGCTCATGCTAGAAAGCTTGAGGACCTGGAAGAACTGGCATGAGAGTGACCAGCAGATGCAAGAGTCCACCTAACTCTGCCCTCTGGGTACTGTGCCAGAAGCAAAGTGACCTCTTGAGCTCCATTAGGAGACATGCCCAACCAAGCCAACTGCTTCTTCCTCCTCCTCCCTCAACAAGCTCCCAAGGTCCAGAAAGATTCACTCATCCATCATTTGAGAACCTACAATGTGCTTCACAATGCTTGGTGTACCACTGATTAAAACAGACCAAAAGTCCCTGCCAGCTTCAGCTTGAGTCTGATCACAAGAGCAAATCATGGTCAACTACACCTGCATCGTATCACTGAGATGGTCCTCTGCATTGGCTGGCTGCTGGTCTTGCTGTGAACCAAGGGACCAGAGCTGTGTTTAAAGGCTGGGATGGGTTCTAGAACTAACTCCCACTTATAAAGAAGTCCTCCAGCATTAGAGAAACAGCTGGCGTCCCTCTTCATTAGCAGGGCACAGGGCTTGGAGTCCAAGGTTCTTTTGCAGATCTCAGCCTAACCCACTCAATGGCATGAGTGACATGCACAAGACCCACCCTCCCTCTTGCATGGGTCTGCAAAAACAAGGAGGGCTGGGGCTGCCAGAGGCTCAAACAAATTCACTCACTGATAGTGCTGGGCACCTTGCTAGGTGCTGAGGAGAGGAGAGGCAGCTCCCACCTTCCAAGAACTCCCAAACAAGCTGACCATTGCCCAGGCTAAGGAGGCTGGGAGAGCTGTTCCTCGGGGAATAGAGAGCAAGGAAGAGGGGAAACCAGGTCGAGGTTGAAGCCAATGCTGAGAGCACGCAGCGCCCAGGGAGAGCCGCAGGGAGTCCACATTCGTTCACTCAATCAGCAAGAAATATTTGTTCCGTGCCTCTCCCACCCCACTCTATTAAGCTCTGCAGATAACATGGTGACAAATCTCCACCGTTTTCTCGCACATTAATCTGACGGCCCTAGCAGAAGGTATAAGCATTCATTAGATAATCATGCGTTATTTCTACGAAGGAAAAAATACAAGCTGCGTATCAAGCGAACAGTGCGCATCTACGCATGCGCAGATTGTGGCTGCTATAGGCAGGTGGCAAGGGGCAAGTCCGGCAAAGGGAACAACCCGTGCAAAACTCCCAAGGTAGAGAGGGGCTGTACATCGAAGGAATTAGGAGCAGATGGACTGGGGGAAGCAGTAGGGAGGCGAGGGAAAGAATCTGCAATGCTCCTGCCAATCAGTGCTGGTCAAGTTGAAGGCAGGGCGGCCACTGGAAGGCTTATGCAGCAAACAGCTGTGCTGTGATTTGTCCTGAGAGAAGACGCCTTGCTGAGGGTTTCTGGGGGGTGAGGTCCACACTTCTTTATTTTGTGCATGAAGAATTTGCAAGAACTTTAAGCCAAAAAAGTTCATTTGACGCCTTCTCTGAAGCAGTACAGTGGGGTGGTTATGCAAGCAGGATCTTAGGGTAAGGATTTCAAGTCCACATGGAATGATTAATCACAAATTACCTCTGGGCCTCACGTTCCTCATGGGGCTTTTGTAAGCATTTAAGTGTAAACATACGTAAACTTAAGAAGGGTTTCTAGCACCCAATAAGCACCCAACAATCTGCAGCTCTTTTTCCTGGGTCTCCTTGCACACTGAGCAGAGAGATCCTGAGCAGATTAAGGTGCTCAACAGCCTGACCACTCGTGGGCTCATCCTTCACGGAAGAGCCTTTGGGCAATTGCTTTTTTGCTGAAATTTAAACATTTCCATTTTCTTCTTGAGAACAGCTGGTCTCAATCTACTAAATAACCCCTTTGCACACTTGAAGACCATTATTAAGATTCCCTTTGGCCATAAACATACGAAGAAGTGTTTAACATATGAAAAAAATGCTTAACCTCACCAGTAATCAAAGAAATTCAAATCAAAACAACAAAATACAATTTCTGCCTATCAATTTGGTAACTTTTTAAAATGATAGTGCTCAGGGCTGGTGAGAGTGGGGTAAGGTGGCAATTTCGAACATTGCTGGTGGGAGCATAAATTGGTACAATCTTTCTGGAAAGCAATTTGGCAATATGTTATCAAGACCCTGATCGTCCTTCCCCTCTGACCCAGTCATTCCACTTCTGGGAATCCATGTCGAGAAAGTAATCAAAGAATCGGATGCAGACTCCTGTTCACTGGTGTTGGTTATAGTACACGATATCTCAAAATATGAATAACAGAAAAACTACCTAGAAGTCAAATGAGGTCATAACCTAGTTTAGGAGGTTATTAAAAGTCACGGGAACAAGGAATGTCTGAGGATGTGCAAGGTGGTCACCATGAAATGTGAATCCCAAACACACAAGATCCAAAACCAAATACAGCAGGATTTTAATTATGTAAATACATATACTTCCAATTGTATGTATATAGAAAACCTAAATGAAAATATAGCAAAATATTATCATTTCTTGTTAGAGGGCAACAGAATTATAGGTGGCTTTTTATTTTCTACTTTAAAATTTTATAACAAAAAATTGTTTGAGAGCCTACAGATTGGGAGGAAATCTTTACCACATGTACCTTAGGTAAAGCATTAATGTCTAGGATTATAAGAACTCAAAAAACACCAAAAACAACCCAATCAATAAATGGGCTAAGGAACTGAACAGACACTTCACGAAGAAGATATACAATCGATCAACAAATATATGAATAAATGTTCAACATCTCTAGCAATTAGAGAAATATAAATCAAAACTATTCTAAAATTTCATCTCACTCCAATCAGAATGGCAATTATCAAGAATACAAGCAACAATAAATGTTGGCAAGGATGTGGGGAAAAAGGTTCACTCATACCTTGCTGGTGGGACTGCAAATTGATGCAACCATTATGGAAAGCACTATGGAGATTCCTCAGAAAACTTGGAATGGAACCACCATTTGACCCAATTATCCCACTCCTCAGTTTGTACTCAAAGGATTTAAAATCAACATATTACAGTAACATAGCCACATCAATGTTTATAGCAGCTCAATAGCTAAACTATGGAACCAACCTAGATGCCCTTCAAGAGATGAATGGAGATATATATATATCTCCATTGTATATATGTATAGATAAATATATACATATACATATAATGTATGTACATATACATATACATATATAAATATATACATATAAAATATATACATATACATATAATGTATGTACATATACATATATAAATATATACATATACATTTACATATATACATATGTATATATACATAAATACATACATATATATATCATGATGTTACTCAGCTTTAAAGAAGAATGAGATTCTGACATTTGCTGGTAAATGGATGGGGTTAGAGAATACCATGCTAAGTGAAATAAGCCAAACCCAAAAAAACCAATGGCTGAATATTTTCTCTGATATGCAGAAGCTAAATCACAATAAGGGTGGCAGGAGGCTAGGGAAGAAGAGTTACTTTATGTTAGGTAGAGGGGAGTGAAGGGAAGGGAAGGGGTATGGGGGTAGGAAAGACAGTAGAATGAAACAGACTTATTACCTCATGTACATATGTGACTGCATGACCAATGTGATCCTACAATATGTACAATCAGAAAAATGAGAGATGATACTCCATTTATGTATGATCTATCAAAATGTATAAATGCATTGTACTGTCAAATACAACTAATAAGAACAAATTAAAAAATTAAAAATATATAGACTAAAAAAAAAAACAGAATTCACATGGCCTTATATATATTCCTAAGTAGCACCATGATCATTGTCCTGCCAGAGCACATTGCCCCGGATTTAAACAGCTATCAGGGGTCACTGAGATTTAGACAACTATCAGGGGTCGTTGAGTTTTCTGGACGTGGCCAGACAGTGAGCATCTTTTGCTATTTGGGCTACACAATCTTCACCGCAACCACTCAGTTCTAGTGTCCTAGTGCAAAGGGAGCCACAGACAATAATATGTCAGCAGTGGGCAACTATGTTCTAATAAAACTGCCCTTTTAAAAATAGAATCAGGCAGGAAGTCAGCTTTAGACCAGACTCAGGTTTCATGGGCTGATCCATGGCTGAGAGTGATTCAAATCTATAATCCCAAGCAAATATAATCAGGGAGACTTCCAGAAAGGTTGGGAGAACCCTTGTAGCACATCCCCCTCTCCCTAGTGAGCCAGCAGCCTGAGACCCACACGCAGAAGCAGGCAGCCTGGGAGCTCGCTCCCTGTGGGCCTTGCTGTTCCTGCTCTCGGTCATGCGCACACCCCTTCCCAGAGGTTGTTTCCCCACCCTTGACCTCAGCCCTCATGCAGCTTGTGCGGGGGGGTGAAGGAAGCAGACAGCTCGGCCATGACATTGAATCTGGCACCAGTGCAGTTTAGCTCGGGGTCTTCCTCCACCAACCCTGTGGCTATACAGGCTTCCAGATCCTCAGGCCCCTGTCCATTCCCCCTCTTGCCACTGTGCTCCAGAGGAATTGAGCAGGAGACAGGAGAACAACTGTGAGCTTTATGCACCCCAGCAGTGCCCAAAGGGTGCACATGTGTGTTTGAGGGCCTGAGCTTTGTAGAGAGACAAATAGAATGCTCGGGAAAGGCGCATCATGCACGTTGTGTATTTAAACACATGCAGGCATGCACGCAGCACAAGAGGCTCTGAAATGTCCCTTCTCGGGATCAATGTCCTACACCACTTACCCTGGTAGACGCAGGGGTCTTCCCCAGTGATGGGAGTCTTCCTCCCCACCCCACCTCTCTTTCCCAGGCCCAACTCCTTTCGTGTGTTTCCAACAGCAACTCCTTGTCTAAATCATCTCAGACACCACGCACTTGTTCAAAGGCAGAAATGACATCTCAAAGTCCTCTACATTCCAGGTGATGGGCAAGGAGTTATGAGACGATGGTGGCATTCCCAGGGCCTCTCCTTCCTTGTCACTTCTCCCTGTGACCAAATCAGACAAGAAGCTGAGAACCATCTATTGAAAATGACCCAAGTGACAGGAAAAGCCAGTAGTCCAGGGTCCTCCCAAAGTCTTCTGCAGGCTCCTGGCTTTTATTTCTCAGACTTGGTTTAATTTTACTACCATATTCTCTTTTGTGCCCAAGAGACAGGAAAGCCAACTTTCCCTAGGAACCCCACCACGCTGGTTAGTTAACATGACAGGAAAGAGCAGAGAACACGATTCTCCACTGAAAAAATTCAAAGCTCCAGTGGTTGTTTTACTCATCAAATCTCTCTTGTGCATAAATAAGACAGAACACATGTAAGGCCAACTGCCGCCTCTACCTGTGATCTCCATTCGGCTGCCTGTCTGACCCGCTTTCCTGTTCAAGACTGATGCTAATCCGCTTTGTCCCGTCATCCCAGATGAGGAGCATTTATAAAAACTTAAATACAGTATATAATGCACATGTAATTATAGAACACAATTATATAATAAGAATGCAATTATATAAGACTAATTAATAGGGTCATATATGTGACCTCTAGCTTATAATTTCCAAACTATTTGAATGCACCGGAGACAATTTCATTGACACAGACTTCCTTATAGGCAAAACTGAAAATTTGGGAACTGATGAGTCTGATGTCCCTCTGGATAGAGTCTGATGTCCCTCTGGATAGAAATGTTTGGTGGTGTTTTGTTGGTGGGAAGGTGTGTTGAAGGCCCACTGTGAATCGCACCATCTCATGCCCTCTGTATAGCACATCTTAATCATCAAATATTGGGAGGGTCATGGTGCACAGAAAGACCACGTGATCAAAAATTCAGGAAGCCCACTTTTTAGGTGTTTTCTCTGACAGAGATGGGCCTTCGTTTGAAATGTAGGTCTCTATTTCTCAGCTGGGCCAATGACAATATCTCCAGGTTTCTATTTCTTCTGTTTAAGGGAGAAAAAGAACAGGGTGGAGGTGGGAAGTGTACAGAGGTGCACCATGCAGAGGGCAAAGTGGGTACCCACGGTCTCCTGGTACGTGGTCTCCTGGCACACAGAGGGGCTCAGAACTGTTGATTCCTTATAACTTCTCTAAGCAAGGAACAGCACTAACAGCTCTGAGAGATGCAGAGAAGGTCCGCCTCTAGCTCTGTCCCCCAAGCCACCACCAGTGCTGCATCTTCCAGGAACATATATGCACACTGATAACTCAAAATGTTGTCCATACTGAGAAAGGTCATGCAATGTGCCACCAGAACAGAGAAGAAGGAGAAGTTCATTCTAACAAGAACTAGGGAAAGTGGCAAGAAGATGGTGGCATTTGAGTTGAGCATTGAACACCAGGGATGGAGAGGCAGAAGGGACTTTCGATATGTCCGTTTTCATTGCTATAACGAAATCCCTGAGGCAGTCTGATTATGAAGAAAGGAGTCTTTTCAGCCCACAGCTTTGGAGATTCAAAGCTCCAGTTTGGGCATTCTGCTGGTTGGGCTCTGGCAAGGACAACAGGTAGCACCCCATGGTGGTAAGAATGTGTGGTCCAAAGCAGCACGTCACCAAGCAGAAAGTCAGAGAGGACTCAGGGACTGGGCTCAGGCTTGGTCACAGCTCACTCTTCCAAGAACTCACTCTAAGACATCAGCATTCCTTCCAGAGGACATGCCCCAAGGACCTAAGGACCTTCCACCTCTAAAGGTCCCATTGCCACCTCCCACAGCGCCACACTAAGGACCAAGCCGCCAGCACATGGAGCCTAGGGAAGCAGACCAGATCTAAATCCTAACACAGAGGACCTCGAGAGCATAGGCTGGAACAGGAGGGGACAAAGCATTGCGGGAAATGATGACATGTCCCAGCTCGGTGCACAGGGAGCCCAGCGCGGACACTGTGCTGAGGCAGCATGTTCTAATGAGGACCGAGAGGTCCTCAATCCAGGACATGACCTCATCACAACGTCATTTGAGCAGGGTGAATGCACAGGACATTCCCAAGGCATAATTATCTATGAAACCCCTCGTGCTCACAGAAGTGTTTCCGTCTAAACAATAAATTGAATGGCCACCCTAATTTTAGATGGCGTTGCCGTCCCATGGGAAATAGAAACTGGGGCAAAAAGAGGCTGGGTCCAAAGAGACAATTTAAAGGCTACATCAACTATCCAAGGAGGAAATCAGGATCCCCAAAGGCAGAGAACTAATGGGAATGAAAGAAAATCATAGACCAAAAAAACTATTTTGAAGGTAGATTCAGTGAGTCCTATGGATTAATGGACGGGAGGAAAAAATCAGCAGCCCCACAGGGGATGATGGTTGAGTGTAAGTTATGTGGAGTCTGGGGGACAGGCAGGACATGAAAGTGGGAGTGAGAATGTGGAGCAGAGCAGAGGTGAGAGACGGAGGTGTGGACTTGGCTGACTCCTGGGGAGGATCATGGCTAGAGAGGGTGAGTGTGAGACCACCCAGGGAGAGGGGAGACCAGAGGACACGGGGCACACAGATGAGACCCAGTGGTTACAGAAGAAGAAATGCACCTGGGAACAGAGTCATCAAGGCCTGGGGAGAAGAGGGTGGCAGATGACTGACAGGTCAGCTCCCAAAGGACTGAGTAGGTTGGAAGAGGCGATTAGAGAGATCTTTGAAAGTTCCATTCCCAAAGCAGTGGGGGCGAAGGCAAATTGCAGTGGGCTAGGGGTGAGTGGGAGGGGAGGAAGTGGTGTCAACAGACATAGATGACTCTTGGGATAAGTTGTTAGTGGAAGGAAGGAAAGGGAGACTGTGGTTCCAGGGAATCATCAAGAAAAGGGAAGTTCAGCGAGACCTGGAGGTGTCTGGAATCCGAGGGGAAGAGGCTGGAGATCGCCATGTGCAACGAGATAGAACATGATGGAAGCGGGGCAGATGAGGGAGGGGACCGTGGTGAGTGACCGTGGTGAGGGCAAGCGGTGATGGGGCGTGGCCACTCAGTGGAGAGCTGTTGCTAGTGTTGGTTCCCAGGCACGCTCCAACACCATTCACGTTAAGACCCTCAACAACCCCATTCTACTTGGGAGGAACCTGAGCCTAAGAGAGGCCAACCACAATGCCCACAGATAGCTATCAGAGAGCAGAGCATGGCTTTAAAGCCACATCTTCCCGTGGCATAGGCTCCAAGGCCACTTGGAGTCAGCATAGACCATGGCTGGGTCCTCTCGGGAGAGCGGGAGGTGAAGTCATCCTCTGTGAATGGTGGGGGTGGATTTGGAAGCCTGAGGAGGGAGGAGGAGAGTTGAAACAGCTGCTGTGGAGAATGCACTAGGGATGGGCCAGGGAAGAGAGAGGGCACCGACAGCTTCCTGGGGCCCTGATGGCTTCCAGAGCTCTAGGACTCTCCATCTTGTTCTTATCGCCTGCATTCCCAGCCCCGCTTCCTGCCCAGAACCTGCGCCCACACTCTTCTCATTTCTTTGGTTGTCCTCTCTCCTCTAATCCCTCCCTCGGGGGAGGTAAGTCATGTGGCCCAAGTGGAAGAGATCAAAGATCGCAGGGCAGGGAGCTGGGAGGCCACCCTCAGTCTCTGTCCTACCAAAAGGCAGGAAGAGGCAGGGTGGTGGTGGGCACAGTCTGGGCTGTGCCTCTGGATGCAGAGGCTGGGCTTTCCTGTCTCTGATCAAGTCCTCCAGTTGCTTGGACTCAGCCTGCAGAAGAGTGGACTCAACATGACCTAGTCACACCTTCTCAGGCCACCAGCTTCTACTCCACTAACAACAAGCCCATCCATCCCATGTCGCCTCTTCCTATTGGAGATTTTCTCATCTTAGTTACAAATCAGAGAAGAGGATGCCTTCTTTGGAGCCTAGCACTTAATTCTTGGTCTCTGATTCTCTGGTTTGAATGCTTCCAAAATAGTAGCAAACTTCAACAAGCCGATCCTCCCTCTTTGGAGAGAACGTCATCCAACTAATAAATTGTAGGTGTTGACCCTAGGGACAGGCTTGAAGACACGAGATTACTGTGTATTGGATGTGGCCCACTGGCTACCAAAACAGAACTCCTCAATCATTGGTCGAACTAATAGAATCCATATGGGACCAGAACCTAAAAGAAACTGGACTTCTTTCAAAGTTCCATAAAAAATGGTTAACAGTCCCAGGGAATTGGCATGGAGTTCTAGAAGCCTGCTGACTTTCTGCTCCCAGGCGTCGTTGTCAATTCGCTGGGACTCAGAATAGAAAACCTGTGGCTGGTAGATTCCAGAAGCTTCTATCAAAGGATATTCACATGGCTCTTTCTCACAGGGGTGGCTGCTCACTTGTCAGAGGGTAATCATGAAAGATGCTTCACGATCAAGAAAAAGCACATGGAAATGATCAGATCTCTCCAGGAGAAGATGGAGCCATCCAGGGGACACAGGCCAGGGATGCTCTAATCTGTACTTAAGTGCATTTGTTAGGTGGGACAGGAAAGAAGGGACACGGAGATCCTCGGAGAGGGTGCTTCCAAATTCTCCTGCATTGAGAATCCACTTGTTGGAGAAGCAATGGTGTGGGTGCCCAGGAACCCACTCACATGCTCGCACACCTCAACACAGACATTCCAGGTTTCTCCAGAGCCATGTACCATGACCTGGCCCAAGTTCAAGTCAAACCGAGCCTCCCTGGACCCTCTGGTTTGAACTGCATTCTCCTACCACAGGCTCCTGACAACAGGGGCCATGTCCTGGGCCCCACTCTGCAGCAGATTACCATCTTCTAAGTCGCCCTGTAAAGCAGCCCAAGGGCAGCGAATCCCTCCCTCTTCCCCCAGTTCCAACCTTGCTCTAATTAATGCAGGAGAAAATTAATTACAGAGGGATTTTCAAGACCTCGCTTCTAATGACCAGCCCCACCCCCTCCAGCTAATTGCGGTTCCCATTGGTCCTGCCCAGCCCTGCCCTCCCCCCGCCCCTCCCTCCCTTCCCAGAACCGCGAACAATACCACAGGCTAATTAGGCAGGGAAAGAGTTTCTTGGCAGAGGGGCCCGAGTGCTAGGTCAGTACCTTGAACAACCCAGAAGAAAAACAAAACAGCTTAAAAAGAAAAAAAAAAAAAAAATAGAACAGGGTGGGGGGAGGACCTGTTAATCCCAAGCGCATTTCCGCCAAATATTCTCCTTTTCAAGTGTTTTCTTCCTGGTAAACAAAGTCCTGCGGCGGCCTCTGGAGATTTCAGGACGCGGTTGCTTAGTGATGTTGGGGAAAACACGAGGTCCCCACCTCAGGCCACTTTGTTTCTTCCCTCTCTTGCTCACTCCACCGAGAGGCGGGGACACATTCCCACATCCCAGAGACAGCCTGTTTATAAAGAAGAGTTGAGTTTTCTTTTCTTTTCTTTCCTTTTTTCTTTTTCCTATCTCACAGCTTCCCAGAGCCAGGCCTGCTTGCTCTCTGGTTGGTTCTGCCGGCCCACAGGACTCTGGGTGGTGACAGGAATGTCCCCCACCTGCGCTGTCCAGCGTGGGAGCCACTAGCCACATGTGGCCACCAGGCACTCAAAATGCGGTCCATGCAACTCCATGTTCAATGTTGTTTCATGTTGATTAATCGAAATGGAAACAGCCACATAAGGGTTGTGGCTTGGAGAGGCACAGCTTCTGAGAGAACCATCTGGGCTGAGAGCCACCAGGAACTCAGGAGTGGCTCTGGGTAGCTCTGTGACATTTGTGAGGTACAGAGAATGGGGCAGCAGAAGGAGCATCGTGGCCCCATCTTCTCTTTATGTGGCCTTGACATCCCTAACTTCACCTCAGTTTCTTCTTCAGCAGTGCTGGAGAACATCTAGAGGACATGCCTCCAGGCTGTCTTGAAGCTCTGGTAACTGATTCCAAGTCCCCCGTGACCTCTTATACTAGAGCAGCACAAACGTGGGCTGACAGGGCCCACTCTGGCCTGTCTCCACCCCACCTCCTCCTGGCCTGCATTGCTCCCTTCCAGAATCCCAGGCTGTTCCCACCACCATTCCTTTGCTTCTGCTCCCCCTTGGCCAGGGAGGTCCTGCAGTTCTGGTGTCTTTGCCTCAGCCAGCGATTCCTGTTCCACTTCATGGGTCCTGAAGAATTGGTAATCCCTAAGCCAGGAAGCCCTCCCCTCCCTCGGAGCCCCCTCCCACCAGTCTCACCCCTTCTCTCTCCGTTCCAGTAGCTACTAGCACTTAAAATGTGATCGGTGCAACTGAGCTACTGAATTGTTGTATTTTATTTTAATTAACAGAAATTTGAATTGAAATAGCCACAACACGGCACTTATTCTGTCATAGACATATGCACCCTGCATATGCCATACCTGGGCTGGATGTCCCTCCTCAGCCTCATCCTTGTGAAGTACCCCCGCACTTACCTATGAATTTGGATCTTAACTATCTTTTCCTAAATCTGTCATTTCATTAGAAAGCGAACTATTAGAAAGGACAGCCTGTGGTTGGCTCTGTTTTTGGTTGGCTTTGTTTTCCATCTGTGTCCCCAGCACCCAGGACAGTCTTGAGCCCACAGTAACGTCGATGGGCTAGAAGTAAACATCTCAAGGCCACGAAACAACAATTATTCACGCTACACCCTACATCAGGGGTCAGGAAACTGCAGCCGGCAGGCCAGACCCAGGCTGCTCCCTGTGTCGCACGGTCTTCAGACTAAGAAAAATTTATTTCTCATTTTTAAATGATGGTCAGTACCTCTGTCGTAGCCCCGATACTGCCTCTGGACCTGCAAAACCTCAAATGCTCTCCTTCTGGCCCTTTAAGAAAGATTTTGCTATCTCTGTTCTGGATCCCAGCAAGAGTTGCTGAGGGACTCAGGGTAGCCTGGGGTCAGGGAAGTGGGCAAAGGATGCTTGAGGAGGAGTTGAGAGAGACCCACGCTCCTAGTGGGGCATTTTCAGCAAAGCTGAGACACGGGCAGCTGGCTTCACCCATAGGAGCTTATCCCCAGGGAGACAGCCAGAAAGGGTGGCATGGTCAGGTCCTCCCTGTGCTTCCTTCTACCCCCTCCCAGCAGCCACTGCAGACACCTCAGGAAGTGGGGCTCTGAGACAGATCCACCCCACCTCCACCAGCTCTCAGCCCCTGCAAATGGAACGAGGGCTCTTTCTGGATTCCCATCTTGTGGTTTGCCTGTTAAATTGCAGTTTCCATTTAAAGCAAAGCCCCCAAACATGTTTTTAATAGCGATGGAAAGGTCTTCCAAAGAGACACACACAGGGCTTGGAAGCAATCCGGCAGGCAGGAAGCAGTCTGCTCTTCCCTTTCCTGCTAGGACACGAAGTCAGATTTCTAAGAACCCAAGCAAAACTGCTCCGGGCCCTGATGACACCATGCCACAGCGTGCAAAACAGCCTAAAAGTTGTCCCATCTTTGTCCCATGCTCCTTGAGGCCCTCCCGCCTTGCCCCTCCCCCACGCCTTCCTAATCTCCAGCTCAGAAAGAAATTGCCACATGTGCCTCCAAACACCAGGGGCATCGGCGGCCAGCTCATTCCCCGCCTGCCTGCTTCACTCTTCCCAACAGGGAGGGGCCGCGTGCACCCAACGTGCTAAATATTTCCCTGCTGGAGAATCTATTCGGCTCCTGCTTGGCAGCAGAGAGACAGGAAGCTATTTAGATATATTATCTTCCTTTTCAGGAAGTCGACAGGAACCTTTCTATTGCAGTTCACACAAACATTCCGTCTAATGGTCATTTAGTCACGCAGGCTCATTAGCTCAGCAGCGAAGAATGCTCAGGCTGATTGGATGTCATTTTAGCGTCTCCACTTGCTGCCCCAGATCCAAAGGAGAAAAAGAGCTTCCCCTAGCCTGGTGGGGACCAAGACTAGGGTCCAGCCCAGAGGCCTTGAGGGTTCGCCCTGACCTCACAGCCCCTTCCAGTTCCCACGGAAAGCGCTGCTCACTTATAAGGGCTGGTTATGCTTTTATAAAGAAATTTAGATGTCAATCAAAGAGGATGCTCTGCAGGAGACACTGAGAATGTTGTTACCAAAAAATAATACAATAGGGATCCACGGAGATGGAGACGGTCATGGACATGAATCCATAGTTTGCAAGGAAGGCCTAGTGCAGATCACAACAGTTTTGATTGAGTGGTGACTGTTTTAGAAACTGTTCTCTAGATACTTATTCAAGACTTAAACAACTCAAAGAGGTAGGAACTATGAGGTAATTGCCCCCCAAAGTCAAGTACTCTTCTTAAGGTCACACCAATGGCGATTGGCCAAGCTGGGATATGGATGTGGCCTGCTGTGTCCTTTGGATCCTGCTGCAGTGATGGACATGTTCCGTATCTGGATTTTCCAGGATGGTAATCACTGGCCACCTGTGGCTACTGATCATTTGAAAAGTGGCTAGGGTTGAAAAACTAAATTCTTAATTTCATTTAACTATAATGTATTTGAATTTACTTGGCTACATGTGACTGGTGGCTACCATATTGGATTCCTGATCTGAGCAACCAGGCTCCAGAAGCAACACTTTTAGACGTTAGACTGTCCTGATTTCCAAATAATTCCAAAGCTTTTATAGTTATTTATTAAGAGAATAATAAAACTCTAGAGTTAATAATAAAAAAAAAAAGGATAGAGGTAGAATAGTCATTATCTTCCAGGACAAGAACACATGAGGAATTAGATTATTTAGGAACACAAGCAAGAAAAGTTAAACAGTAGACACTGGGGTCAAGTGTTTGGGAGAATACCTATAAACAGAAGAGAGGGTGAAGTACCAGCATGGTTAGTCAAGGGAGGAAGTGGTTTCCTCTTGTTTAACCATATTGAGCTTCTTCCATGTGACCTCATTACTAAGCTCGACTCCCTAGAGTCCTGTGGTCCAGCTGGGAAACCAACTCTAATCCCCCAAATAATACAAGACTGCAAACCAGGTTGACAAGAGTATTAATGTCTCCCTTGGCGCATGCATCCTATAGGAAATCAGGTTGGATGTTTACCAGTAAAGCAGAAATGGTCAAGGAAATGAAGGACATGGCATTTCAAAGGACACAGCTTGGAATTCAATGCATTTCAAAGGACACAGCTTGGAAATGGACAGGAAGAAGGTGGAAAGGATGAACAGGAGGACACATCTGGAAGGAAAAACGGACTCTTTTCAATGAGTCTCTTGGAGATAGTCATAGGGATTAATCAAAATAACTCAAAATTTTCTAGCTTGGATAGAAATAGGGGTTCTGGGGGTACCAGGAACTTTAGAGGATAGTAGGAGACAATTTGGGGAAGTTACGGCTTAGGTTTTGGGCACGTGGGTTCTGACCTGCAGAAATCTTTGGTTAATATTCACGTTTCAAGTCAGATACGAGCATGGTAGATCAGAAGGCTTCCCAAGAACACCTCCATTCCTAGTCCTTGGAAACTTGCTTCCCCTCTAAAACCAAGAAATTAGGCCAAGCAGAATGGAAGGTAAGCCACAGGATGGCAGAGGCGTTCCTGTCACCATCCCACTGGGGACAAACACATACCTTGTATTCTCTGAGCTGACAGACATCCGCCTACCTCATCTTGGAAGTTACATCCATCTGTCTTTTGGAACATCCTGCCAATGACCAATTTTTCTAAAATAGCTTTCTCCCCCCTGATTATATTTGTAGTAACTTCTCACTGCAAAACATTTGGAAATTCCTAAAACAAAAATAAGGAAATGCGGTCACACACACACACAAAGAAATGCATAGGTGTGTGTGTTTCTGTATAGGAACACACACATTCACACAGACCCAACGGGCACACGTACATGGGCCTGGTGTGTGAGTGTGTGCATGTGGATATGTGTGGATGTGCATAAGCTAGTAGCCCTTGTACCATCACAGTTTTTCCACTGATAATGAACTGAATATATGACCGTGGTCCCACAACATTATAATGGATCTAAAGAACACCGGTCACTTAGGAGCATCCTAGCAACCCTAGGTCACAAAGCAGTGTGCTACTCATGTTTGTAGCAATGTGAAAGCAACCCCCCTGGGCTGCCAGTCATCCTAAAGCATAGCAAAGAATCATGTGGTACTTGGTAACAATGGAGGTTATAGATGAGGCTGGGTAGGACCAGGGGACCTGTGCGTTGCTGCCCTTAAACTGTCCCAGGGAAGTTGGAGTCGGGATTGAAATACCCCCGTGCATATAATCTGTGGGTGCAGTTGGTCGGCAAGATCCTTGGGACACTGCAGGGCCAGACTCACAGCACAACCACCCCCGGGCACAATCTTCCCTCTGGCTTTGGTCCCTGGGGATAGACTACAGGGTGGGAGGTGACTGGTGCTCCATCTGGGAGACCTCCGCAATCTCTGTTTCGGAGGTGGAGGGATCCTTATCTGGTCCATTGTTTCCAGAAACTGCTGGAACCCCCCAGAAGACCCGTGACAGGCAGGGGTCTCCACTAGAGGCTGGGGAGGGGGCGGCCTCTCCTCCAAAGAGCCACAGGGCTCCCACCTCCTGATCCTTGCTCCCAAGTCTTCCCAGTGAGCTGTCCCGGAGGGGGTGGCTACTCTGAACAATACTTCGCCCATTCCTTGTTCTTCTTTAGAATTCTGTCCTCGGTTTTCCGTGTCCTAAGTGCTGTCTGCCATGACCTTTCCCCCTATCTCTGACAGCTTCTCATGCGTGGAACATACGTCTGTTCGTTATTTTCCTGTCCGCAACTTTCACTCCCAACCCTGCAGCCGGGGTCTCCCTCCCTGCACCCTCTACCCCCATGTCACACATATAATGAATTACCATTCCTTCAGACAACGAGGTGGAAAACTTGTGGTCTCCAAGGCAACGAGGCGTCCCAGGGTGGGGGCCCTTGCCTGGCCCGGGAGGGACTGCCAGTGAAGGGGGGTGGGGAGGCTGGAGCAGAGATGATATCATTCCTGAAGCCTGGAAGCGGCCAATCAGATGGCAAGGAAATGATGTCATCTCCCCGCCCCCACCCCCCTGCGCCTAGGTAGCCCCCACTGAGAATTCTAGACAAGTATTGAGCTGAAGTTGTATTGCTGCGAGAGAAAGGGGCGGGGGGTGCCATGGGGAGAGAGAAAGGGATCCCCGACCCTCCAGATGGCAGGGCCCACGCCACAGTCCTCACTAGCAGCAGCCCAATAAAAGTGTCATCAGCTCAGGCTTTCCCTGCATTGCAACACAGTGATTTCTTTGGGGAGAAGGAAAAAAAAAGAAAACAACTAAGATTTATTTTGCGACCACACCCCCGCCTCCCTTGGAAGAGAAGCACCAACCAACAGCAACTCGTGAATGAACTGTCTACAGATCGGCTCCCCCAACCAACCCAGCCTGAGAACTTCCTGGACAGTGGGACGCACACTCACACACGACCAGCGGAGCTGCCTTCTGCTGCTGTCGGCAGCTGCAGGGATGGGGACACGTTCTGGATGCTCCAGGGTGGGAGCCCGGTTTGGGCAAAGCTGCCTAGTGGTGTGAGCCACTTAAGGCGCAGGGGGAAGGGAATGTGTCCCCAATACAATGACAGCATCCAGGGCTTGGTGCCAGGCTCCCAGGGGAAGCAAACAAGCCCCAGCTTTCTCGGGGAGGGGTGCAGGCTCGTTAGAGAGCCTGCCCAAGTGTAGCGGCCACGCAGCGGGCGGGCGAGGGGGCACGGCGGCTCTCCTCTGCCAGCTCTGCTCTTGGGACTGGGAAGCAGAGCTGTTTGGAAACTGTGTTCTCAAGCCTCTACCCAAATGCCACAAATGTACCCAGGAGCTCAGGCTATAGGACAGCGTGTCCAATGGCTCAGACCAGGTCAGAAATGTGCCCCCTGCCCTTGCAAAGAAAGTTGGTTCATCACACGATCTCTCTAGAGTCTTTCTGGTTTTGTCTCACATGGACCCACTTACAAGTTGCCTTTGAAAGAAAAGAGAAACAGAGATCCCCATCAAAGCAGAAAGGGGAGTGACCAGCCCAATGACCCACAGAGAGTGACTAGAGACTGGAGCAGACCCAGCACTGTCTACTCTTCCCGCCCAGGACAAGCCCAGGACACCAAAGTAGCACCTGCGGATGGAAAGCCTTTGGTCTCGGCGTCCCCTGGTTACTACACCAGCTTCTGTAGAAATGTCTGTTGGAAATGCATTCATGCTAACCCCCTTCCCAATTCCCACGAGCTCTGAGCGAGGATCACACAGACCCCCACTGCACCCCAGCACACGCCAGCCCTCCCTCCACCCTGCCCTCCCTCACAGCAAGGACGGCAGGGCCCCGTCTGTCTCCTGGGGCTTGCAATTCAGGAAGGGAGACAAACAGGTCTTGAAAATGCGTGCAAATCGTCCACACGAGTGTGACGGGCGAGGGCCGGCACGGGTGCACACCTGTATTTGAGCAGATCTGCCTTCCTGCTCCCTGTCCAGGGCTGAGCAAGCCCAGCTGTGCTGTGTTCACAGCTCTAGAACAAGGGAAGGAGACCATGGCTGGAAACATGCTGTTCCCAGCGAAGCCCCAGGAGGTCAGGCTCCTGCCTATACCAACGGCACCTGGGGTACCGTAGACACATGTGTGTCCAATGACCAAACAGAAGGATGATTGCAACCCTCGAGGACATTAGCAAGGAGGTGATCCCCAAAAAGGGCCTTGGGAGATGAATAACAATTTGCCAGGTGGAAGGACGGGGGACATTCTAAGTAGAGGGAATGACATTTTAGGGCAGGTGGGTCATGCTAAGACAATAAACAACCCCACATCACCAGGGTGTAAAGCAACACAAGTCTGCTTCCTGCTCCACACCCACCACCCAGTCAGCTGGTGGCCCTATTCCCTCTTGGCCATCCCGACCCAGGCTGATGGAGCGGTCCCTCGTGGAATATCGTCGGTCACTATGGAAGAGGGAAAGAAGGGCTTAGCCCGCAAGCAATACATCCCTCCCGCCATGACTTCCACCCACAATCGGTAACATGATCCCACCCGATCCCCAGGGACCAAGAAGTACAGCCCTACCGTATTCACCATAGGCGAGGACCTGGAACTATTTCATAGCAGCACCAAAGACGACCACACACAGGGCGTGAAACCACCTTGATGCATTGGGGAAATCCACAGTGAGCTGGGGCAGCCCAGGGAGGCTTCACGGAGGAGGCAGCCTAAAACAGACAGGCAAAAGCCAGAACCTGCCTGAGCCCAAGCCAGACACTGGGGTGAAGCTGGCACTGAGCAGCCAGGTGGGGAGCATGCGCAGGGCTGCAGGACTTGGTCCCTTGGCCACCTAGATGCCGATCTTTACTCAGTGTCAGGCAAAACTGACTCAGCATCCCACAGTGACAGTGCTGAGCTGATTTTTTGTTTGGTTTTGTTGGTTTGGGGAAATTCTCAAAGCTACAACAAGGTGCAGAAATACCCAAAGAAATGCCCGAGGACCTTTCCCCAGAGTTGCTCATTGCGGATGTTTTGCCCTTCCATTCTCTCTCCTCCTTTCTCTACCGATGTGCACAGGGAAGAACCGTGTAAGGGTGAGCTACGTAAGTCACAGTCCTTTATGCCTTAATGTGTCAACACGTGTTTCCTAGAATAGCAATATTCTCCTAGGTAACCACGAGGCAGTCATCAACCTCCCGAATTTGCATCTCCATCCGCATTCTAGTTTTGTCAGTGGCTCAAATCCTTTCCGGTAGGCTGCGGTGGCCCTCCAGCAGAGTCCCTCCTGGCGTTGAGGCACCCGCCCCTCTGACTCCTTCGGTCTTGACCCACCCACACAGCTTTCTTGATCTTTCATGACACTGACACTTTCCTGAAGAATTCAGGCTCACCACACATCTCCTTTTCTGTTAGTAGAATGTCCCTTCTGAGTGTTTGTGGGGACCTTGTGTACAGACTGTCAGGAGGTGTCACCGAGGTGGTACGTCCTTCCGGGATGCAGAGGTCATCTGTCCCTCGTTGGTGATGGTGATTCCGATCACCTGGCCAAGACTTTCCCAAGGTCCCTGATTTTGTGGTTTTGTGTTTTTTCTTCCTTTGCAAATAATAAGCAGCCTGAGGGGATCCAGCTTCCAGTGAGGTGAAAATCCTGACCCTCAACCAAATTTCTGCTGATTCGCTGGTGAGTCTTACCGGATCCAGTTTTCACCATGACCGTTCACAATGGTGGCCTTCTGACCCCACTGAGTCTCTTACATCTACTGTCAGCCCTTAGGATTCTATTAGCGTGCGCCCACTGTTAGGGTTTGGATTCCCTGATGGCTCGTGTGCTGACGACTTGGTCCCCAATGCAGCAGAGTTGAGGAGGTGACTGGGATCCTGAGGCTCTGACCTCACCAATGAATTCATCCACTGATGGATTTATAGCTGAATGCACTGCCGGAGGAAGATGAAATTTTAGGAGGTGGGGCCTAGCTGGAGGAAGTAGACCCTTGGGGGTGTGCCCTTGAAGAGGACATTGGGACCCCCACCCTCCTCTTCCTCTCTCTTTGCTTCCTGACTGCCATGAAGTAAGCAGCTTCTTCTGCCATGTACTCCCCGCCATGATGGTGATGGCCTTCAGTGATGGGGCCAAAAACCATGCACTGAAACCTCTGAAACCATGAGCCCAAATGAATCTTTTCTCATTTTAAGTTGTTTTCCTCAGGTATTTTGTCACAGCAATGGAAAGCTGATGAAGATACCCACCTTCTCCCCCATGTGTCTATCATTTATCTGTATCATTAGCATGGATTCACAACTTCCTATTTTTAATGCCTTATAATTTTTTTCTGTATGAAATTATGTTAGTGTTCAAATTTGGGCCAGATTTGGCCAGTGGGGTCCCCCTTCAAGCTGGGTGCTGGGTCCTTGTTAACAAGACCTCATCTTTTTAAAAATGTATGTGATTTTTCACAATTGGCATAAAAAATGACCTTATTTGACCTGGGCTGCTGAAGCATCTAGAAAGACGAGAGTTTCAAGGGAGCAAAGGAAGCTCCCGTTGGCCCTCTCCACCATCCTGGGAGGAAGGGAATGCACTTTTCCAAGGTGCTGATGAGACCTGTGTAAAACAGACTCTCTGGGATTGTAAGCAACTCATCCAGGGGCGCTGGGGAAGTGTAGTGCCTTTCCCTTTCAGAGCAGCCTCTTGGAGCCGGGAGCGAAGGCTTTAGAGACCCAGGGCAGAGACATGAAGCCCGCAACACCACACTCTTGGCAGGTCTGTGGATTTCTGCACAGGGCTTAGCGTTTCAACACATGGGTCCATGTTACCTTCATTTCTGGCCCCACAGTGGTCCATCTCATGCCCCGCTGCTCCCTGCCCTATGCTGATCTCCTCATGGAGAATATCTGCATGAGGTTTGGCCACTTGCATTTTACAGATGGCAAAACCAAACCCCTGAAAGTCAGGAGACTAAGGCCACCGTCCCCTGCACTGGGACCCCAGCAAGTGAAGTCACACTGCCTCCGTGGGTTCATCTAGACAGAAAACAAACATCGGCACCCAATGCTAGGGATGTCTTCACCCCAGCTTGCTTCACACCCAATGGTGGACCTGCACCAATATGAGTCCCCACCGGCTGCTCACCCCGGACTCCACACTCTATTAGGAGGGTCCCTAAATCAGACAGCATGCACCCATGGCTGAACCCAAAAGCAAAGAGTGGACATGGCCTGGTGCCCTGGGTCCTGTCAAAGCAGCTGCAGATTCAGAAGAGGGCAGGGCAGCCGTGCAAGTAGAAGAATCTCTACCAGCAATACCACCCAGAGTCGGACATCTGGAGGTACCACGTGTCCCAGCCCAAAGGAGACCCATCCAGGCAAAACAGGCACAACACATGTTCCTCCCCCGGGTCAGGAAGAGGGCATGTCCTGCGGATTAGGAGATTATCAGCTTCCACGTGGTCAGTCTGTGCTGGTCGGAGGATGGTCCAGGGAGGAACCCAGAGTCGACTGCCCCTCAGAACAGGACTGCAGAGAGTGGTGATTAGTCCTCAGTCTCTGCTTCCACCTAAGCAAAAAGAGGAGCCATGGGACCACAGGGAACCTGCAGGGGGTCAAGGTCACCAGCACTATATAACCCTAACTCTCATATCCTTTCCTTCCTGTAGCCTTGCAATTTTTTGTTTGTTTGTTTTTAGAACCAGGGATTGAACTCAGGGACACTCGGCCACTGAGCCACATCCCCAGCCCTATTTTGTATTTATTTAGAGACAGGGTCTCACTGAGTTGCTTAGGGCCTCGCTAAGTTGCTGAGGCTGGCACTGAACTCTCGATCCTCCTGCCTCAGTCTCCCGAGTCCCTGGGATTACAGGCGTGCGCCACCGTGCCCAGAGCCTTGCATTTTTCTTTTGCTTAAAAGTTTGGAGCTATGGCCAGGTGCTGTAGCCCAGGTCTATAATCCCAGCAGCTCGGGAGGCTGAGACAAGAGGATCGAGAGTTCAAAGCCAGCCTCAGAATTTTAGCAAGGCCCTAAGCAACTCAGCGAGACCCTGTCTCTAAGTAAAATATTTTTAAAAAGTGTTGGGTGGGTGAGATGTGGCTCAGTGGTAGAGTGCTCACCTAGCACACCTGAGGCCCTGGGTTCGATCCTCAGCACCACATAAAAATAAAATAAAGGTATTGTGTCCACCTTCAACTAAAAAAATAATTATTAAAAAAACTGTTGAGGATGTGACTCAGTGGTTATGTGCCCCTGTGTTCAATCCCAGGTACCCCCTGCCAAAATAAAAAGTTGGGACTTCTGAATCAGGCAACCGGAACAATTGACTTATTTACTTCAACTTTCATGAATCTCAATTTCCTCTGTAAAGAGGGATCACCACACCTACATCTCTGGCTTATGTATGGTTAGCCCAGTGCCCAGCCAGTGAAAGCCCTTGATCCATGGAAACCACTTCTGAGTTTGGAGGTTGGGGCTTCAAAGAATATAAGGTAGGATGAGGTCACGTGGGTAGGTTCCAATCCAATGTGACTCCTGTTCTTATAAGAGACTCGGTCATGCCCAGAGATGGCCATGTGAGGACCCAGTGATAAGACAGCCATTATCCCACCAAGGAGAGAGGCCGCGGAAGAAGCCTACTCTGCCCGCACCCTGATTTTAAGCTTAACCTCCAAAACCATGAGAAATAAACATCTGTTGTTTAAGCAGCTCCATTTGCAGGATTTTGTCAGGGCGGCGGAGCAGGGTTGCAGCTATGCTCCTGGGCCCACCTTTTCTTCCCCCATCCCCTTTACTTCTGTTCCTCCTGCACCCAGAGCTCCCATGAGTCTCTGGGATTCCCATGGCAGAGGGTTTCTGGGACCACGCCTAAAGGGATGGGGCTCAGAGGGGTCCTCTGGTCCAAACCTCCAACCTCCTTGAGCAGAGTTCCTGAGCCTTTGGCTGAAAAGAAGATACAACCCTTCCTATTGCTCAGAACTGGTTTTCACCAGATCTGCTGGTCACACACCCACCACCAAAGCCCAGCCCACGGCTCTTGGCATCCTGAGCTGGGGTCAGAACAGCATCGAAATCAAATCACTATCTTCAGTCTGTGGCTTCTGACTAAACTGGTTCTTTACTGCCTGCCCACCCGCCCGCCAGGCCCCACGGGCAAGGCTTCTGGGTACAGACATGGGAAGATGCTGGCACGGTGAGTCATCGCTGGCTTGGCACTGGCTGCTCAGGGAAGGGAGGCCCAAACTTGGCTTCACAGAACCCTGTCCGGATGGACCAGGCAGTGCCAGAGGAAGCCCTTCCTCCTGAGGTCTCACAAGGTGGCCCTCATGGCCAGGGCTCAGCCTAGCCACCAGTCAGAGGGTGTCTGGGAGGCGGGGAGGCTGGGGGCCAGCACCAGAAGGGGACCCTTGCTAGCAGCTCAGTTTGGCTCCGCTCCACGGGGCAGGCGGCCTGTGCTGTACTCAAGACTCCATCTGCAGCCTGTTCCCATGCAACCTTGGCCTTCTCCCCGTGGGCAAATCAGGGCATGTCCGGAAACGATTACAATCAGCCACACTACCCTGAGAGCTGCCCTAGAGCCCAGCCAGGGCAAAAAACACACTGTTCTTCCATTTTATGAATGAGTAAACCTGTATGCTTTCTATAAATGTCTGTGTAAATCACTGGTGGGCAATCCCCTCTTGGCACGAGAAAAACCCAACCCTGCTGCACGGGCAGCTTCCTTCCAGGGAGGGAGGCCCAAGGGCTGCTCTCTATACTTCTTAGAGGGTCTGAGGAGCTGACTCCTGGGCTGGTCTCTGGCTCTGCAGAGAAAAGTCTCGCTCAGACAATGACTCAGCCCCAAAGGGAGCCAACTAACTCTTCCATGGGCCTCTCGGCCTGAGCTCAGACCAGGCCCAGGCAGACCCGCTGTGCTGCCGGGATCTTTGTGCGCGGTTCTCCTGGAGCTCTTTGGGCACCCGCACCTCTGACAAGTGGCACAAGACAGCCACTGCGAAGGTCTGCCTGCCCCCGGCACTTTATGTAAATAAACTCATGTCCACTTAACAAGTAATCATTAATATTACCCCTGGCCCACATCACCAGCTGTTAAACGGACATGAATGGAATGGGTTCTGGGCACCATGACCAACATTAAAACCAAGTCTGAGCGGTTGACTTCAATGACCTGGGCTGATCGACACCGTGCCTTGCATTTTACCAGCCTGGTGGCATCTGATGGCCACATGTGCCTTTCTCTTACCGTGGTGTTACTTTCTCACTCCCTCCCAGCTTCAGCTGGATCAGACCAGACAGCCCAGACCGCACGGTCGGTCCCAGTCTTAATGATGTGGCTCACAGTTAGGCCTTGCTGGCGAAAGGCATTCCCCAGAAGGGGCGAATGCATGGTTAGGCTGGCGCTGAATAATGTATTCAGTGTACACATGGTCTCAGAACCAGCGGGGACAGGCTGGCCGTGGAATTGGTTCACTCAAATGGTTTGCATCTCCTCTATAGGAAAAGTGGCAGGAGAGGGGGACTCTATTTGGGAAGGGCTATCCTCGAGGGGAGTCCCTCTGGCTCACTGGCCTCTCCTAGAGGCTGGCCTCTGGGAGGCAGAAGGAAGTTGAAACCCAGGATATTCAAGTTAGGACAACTTGAACACAGCATCCACCTCTGTCCTCCCTCTTTCCCAGCATGCCTTTCATTTAGAAAGTGACACATCTGTCCCCCACCCACCATACACCATGCTCAGGCCAGCAGAACTACCATTCCCCTAGTCCCTCTCCCAGCCTCAGGGACACAGCCCCCTGCAGATGCCAGAGCTAAAAGCAAAGCCATAGCAGCCGTGGCCCCCAGGCAGCCAGGACTGGGGAGTGTAGGGGCCAGGCCAGGAGAGCCGGCAGAGAGGGCAGGAGGTGCAAATGGCGCATTTCACTCCGAAGACCTTGGAAGCTTGGTGCTTCCACAGCTGGGAGAGCTCCAAGTTCACAGACAGCACCAGCCCCTAGCGACCACCAGGAGGTCAGAGCGGTGGGGCAGATAAGGAGCCACCCGGTCAAGTGGCAAGCTGAAGCAACCTGAGGTAAACATTGGTGCTCTCCCTCCAATCCCAGAAGACACTCTGGGACCCCCACCTTGCCACATGGCATAGTGGACTGGCTTGGATCTTGTTCATTCAAAACAAAGACTCCAGCATCTGCTACTTCACTTTTTTTTTTAAATTTGCTTCTTGGTTTTGATTCCAGATATCTCAATTACTAGCTGTGTGTCCTTGAGCAAGTTGCCTGACCTCTCTGTGCTTCTCTTTATACATCAACTCAATGGGCCTGATGACAACCATGTGAAAGGGTGAAGTGGTATCTCGCACACTCAGTCCTTTGCCCTGGGCCTCTGGAAGAGGGACACTCTCCCCTAGCCTTCCATCCTATCTCATTCATCAGCCTCATGTCCTCCTGCTGATTCTGCTCGCACAGGAAGCGGGTGACAGGTCTGGGAGCTGCTGGTTGCCCTGTGGCATGGGGACAGCCCAGGCGTCTCCTGCAGCGCCAGCTCTCAGCAAGCCCACGGCCACCTGCACTGCGAAGGTGTGCATCCGGGAGGCAGGGCCTGCGGGGTGTCGTGTGGACACAGGCTCCCCCTTCTCTCCTCCTCCCCGCCTGCCCCTAACGACTGTCAGCCTCCCTGCTGCCTCGGTCAGGCCCCGACTCGCCGGGCGGCTTGCCTTGGTAGCGCGGCTTATCCAAACATCTTCATCTCTTTTCATAAATTCAATCCCTCCTTATCAGCCGCACCATCAGGAGGAAGGGCAGGAGGGCCTGACTGAAGTGTGGGGAGAGGAGCTTTAATTAGCCTCCTTGCTCCGCGGGGTCACCCACAGTTCAATGGCCCTGCCTTCACATGCTCCCCATCACGTAGTGAGAACGCAGCCCGGCGGGGCTCCAGCCACGCTGCTCTCAGCTCGGATCCGGCCGGGGCTTCCTGCTTCCTGCCCCGGCTGTGTGCGGGCTGGAGTCCTGCAGGTTGGAAACAGGAATGAGCGGGCACGGTCCCTTAGTGCATCAGTTCTGTGACCTCCCCTTTACATCCATCTCCTAACACCGCCCAGCTCCCCGGTCCCTCTGGGGACAATGTCACAAACTGTCAAACCACCAGAACAAACCCCAGCAGCCTTGGTCCCACAAGCAAATCATCCGACGGCAGGTGTCAAAGGACCTACCAGCCATGCAATGTGCTTTGGCCGGTTCCCAAGGGCCTCGAGGGTAAGGAAGTGGAAAGAGTGGGGGTCCCAAGATGCTAGATGCGGTCACCCTCTAACTGAGCAGCCCTGGAAAAGATGTCCTTGTTCTAAAAAGTAAAAAAAAAGTCAGATGGTAATCCCTGTCTCCCTTCTTCCATTGCTCTGAGCCCCAGGAGAGAAGAGGTGCAAATGTGCCCGAAATGCGCTAGAGTCTAAAAGACGACACGTCCCGCGACTCCCCAACCACTAAACATGTGGAAACACCGTGCCACATACCAGGTTCAGAGACCTGTTCTTTGCACACTTGTATTTTTAACCCAACTCTGCCACTTTCCCAAGGCCTGATTTCTTGAATCCTCAGCACCTTGTTGGTGGGACTTAAAAGCTGGGCTAATTTTTCAGGGAGCGACAACATCACCCACACTCCACCCCTGAGCACGGCTAGTCGCCTGCTCTCCCTGCAAATCCAGCCCCTCCGGGGCTGCACAGGAAGTCCAGCACAGTCCTTCCCAGATCCCTGCCTTGTGCTTTCCCTAGGCCTCAAATTCCAGATCACTGAAGAGCCCGATTGGTCTGATGGTAAGCATTTCTTTCCAAGACTCCTTCTCAATGGCCCTAAGTTTCTAGAAAAGCCTCTAATTTTATCATGGCGGCCCAGAAGGGCAACCCATAGAGAGAGAGAGAGAGACCCTCAAATTTGTCATCCAAATCAGAGGAATTTTGAGAAGAGGAAAGTGGCCTTAACTCTGCTGGGAAAACTGATCTCTTCTGGGCCTTTCTGGGGCAAATGCACGGATGGTAATGGATTTCCTGGATCTTGGGAAGAGGCAGAGAAAGAAGCCAGTCCAATAGCATGAGAAAAGTGGATGCTCGAAGGAGCCGGATGAATGGATTAATCATCTAATTCATCTTGTCATCTTTAGTCATCACGTTCTCGGGAGAAATGGAAACGCTCAGCCTCCAGCTGGGTTCGTTAAAGGACCCGCTGGGGAGCGAGTCCCCCGGTGCCCAGGTTAGCGCCCCGCGCATTACCAGGCAGCCCCAGAGAGGAGACAGGTCCAAGGGACAGAGACACAATCCCGAGGTCCCAGCCCAAGCCTTCGTGATTGTGATCGTAAGTGGCATGTGGGTGGCATCCAGCCCTCCCGAGCACATTCTCAGGCATTTTTCTTTTGATGTGAAGCAGATAACGCAGCCGGGAGCATGCGCCGGAGGCCACCCCGCAGAAGAGCACACTGGCTGAGCAAGAACAAAGACGCGGATGAGGGGGGATGTTTGCACTGGGCGCCCCGCTTGCCTGAAAACAGGAAGCCGCGCAGGCCTACCCCGACCAGCCGCTCCATCCCTCGGCCCAGAGCCGCGTAGCCTCAGAAGTTTTATTTTCATTACTTAGTTATTTTAATAAATGGGGGCAGATCTCTTCCCTCCTTGCTTTGCCCCTGTGGGAGGGCGCATGGTTCTTCCTGATGGCTCACTGGGGACCCGAGGACCATGCGTGGCTTCCCACCCCCTTTCTTTTCACCTGCCCTTTCTCAAACTCCTACAAGAAGGTACCAGTGGCCAGCTCTGGAAGCTGACCCAGTCAAGACAGCTGACCCACCCTAGAGGCTAGCGACATGGGAAGGAAGGAGTCAGAGGGGGCAGGCACGTGGAGGTGAGCTTCTAAGCAGATGACAAGGAGCCCAGGGATGAAATGAGCTTGTCATGGGGTGGTATTCAAGGACCCAAGAAGGAAAGGAGTAGATGGAGAAGGACCAGGGACTAGCCTGGTGGATGGAGAAGGACCAGGGACTAGCCAGCTTGGAAAGTCAGACAGCAGATACAACTGAGAAGAAGGCCAGGAGGAGCTGGGCTCTCTAGAAGCAGCAGGCGGGAGCTGGGTCAGCGTGGCTGTGTGAGGCTCCACTCTGCAGCCTCTATGGCTTACAGCCTCCTGACCGAACATTTAAACATAGGCAAGGTACCAAACCTCTGCATCAGGGAGGGGACCTCCGGAGAAACAGAACCTATAGGAAGAGAGAGAGAGAGGGTGTGTGTGTGTGTGTGTGTGTTTGCGTGCACACACACACATAGCTGTTCCATGGTCACCAAGGTACAAAGGTTCCAGGACCCCCCGACCTATGATAACCAAAATCCACAGATGATCGAGTCCCTTGCATAAAATAGCATAGTACTTACAAAGAACCTGCCCCCTCCCCTTCACACTTGCCATCATCTCTAGATTGCTCATAAGCCCTAGTCCCACGCTGACACCTTACTTGATTGGTGTGGATTCAGTGAATTCCTGAGCATGCAATGAACTCAAGTTTTGCATTTTAGAATGCTCTGGATTTACAAAGTCTATTCTCTATCCACTCTTGGTTGAATCTAGAGATGCAGAACCCATGGAGACAGAGGGCGGGCTCTGTGTACGATGAGCTTTATTTTAAGGACGTGGCTCCTGCAATTGCAGGGGCCAGAAAGTCTGAAATCCGCAAGGCGAGCCTGATAGAGAACAAGAGTTGATGTGGCAGTCGTGAGCAGGCATCTGTAGGGCGGGCTCAGGTATAGGCTTGGGCAGGAGTGGACACTGCAGGAATGTTCAGAGGTGAAATGATTGGATTGTGAGAGCTGGAATCTGATCAGTCCATCCTTCTATTGATTGAGTGGTAACTGTAGGCATGGCTTGAGGAGGTGGGTCATTGGGGCGTGTCCTGGAAGGCTACATCTGCCCCACAGCCCCTTACTACTCTCTGTTTCCTGGCTGCCACAAATGGAGGATGCCCTTCTGCCCTGATGTGCTGCCTCATCTTGGACCCAGAGCAATGGAGTTACCCCACCATGAAATACATCTCTGAAACCATGAGCCAAAATAAACTTTACCTCCTCTAAGTTGTTCTTGTCAGGTATTGTGGTCTCAGCAAGGGAAAACTGATAAAAACAGTATAAATAGAAGCTGAAGCCAGGCATGGTGGCGCACACCTGTAATCCAAAAGACTTGGGAGGCTGAGTCAGGAGAATCGTGAGTTCAAAGCCAGCCTCAGCAACTTAGCAAGGCCCTAAGCAACTCAGTGAGACCCTGTCTCTAAATAAAATACAAAATAGGGCTGGGGATGTGGCTCAGTGGCTGAGTGTCCCTGAGTTCAATCCCTGGTTCCAAAAAAAAAAAAAAAGAAGCTGAAGGTGCATGATCTTCATCAATGACTGTTACCCCAAGACCTGAAGACACAGGCCTTAATGCGTTCAGGGACAGTCCTACCCCAAGAACAAGGACAAGCAGAGAATGTCAGAGAAAATTTGAAAAGCAATATGTAGATAGATAAATGTAGAAATAACTGAGAGAGAGAGAGAGATTAGTCTACAACTAATATATCAACATAATATAAACTTATATTAAGTGTATAGAAGGGGCAAAAATGTCCCAATGTTATTCGACTTGGATTTTCTTCTTTTGTTTCTTAAACTTAACTTTCTCTGGAGGCTTGCTGAACGTCTCAGACAAAATCATATCCTTTGAGTTTGGGTATAATTGCAAAAAGCAGACCAAGGGCAATGAGCACTTGTCTCCGCACCTGAAGATGTCATCAGGGTCAAAGGTGGCCAGCCTGGAGGAGGGTGAGTCTCCAGAAAAGGAAACAGAAAATCTGCAGAAGAAATCCAAATGGCAAAACAAAAGGAAATGGTAAAGGATGCTTCAGTCTCACAATAATTACAGAGGTAAGCATTTTAAAAATGTTTCTCAATTTTTCCATCTCATCAGCAAAATTTAACTGGCTGATCATACAGAGTCAGTGCGGAGGTAAGGAAAGGTGCTCTCAAAAACTATAGGTATGGCCTTCTTGAAGGTTAATTTGGCAGATTCACCAAATTTAAATGATAGAGATCCTTTAAACTAGGAATTCTACATTTCAGTATCCATCCCACTTGTGTGAAAATGTGTGCATGTGTGTATGTGTGGGTGCATGGATCCATAGATGCATATGGGTGTGCACATACGTACACGAGCAAGTGACAGTAGATATGAAAATATTTATTGCATTCTTATTTGTAACAGTGAAGTTATGAGAAATCTGCCCACCTGACTCAGCAGAATGGTTCAACCACTCATCATCCTGTGGAATATCATACCACAGTGAAAAGGGAATGAGGTCCTCACATGTACCAATCACTAAAATGGACTCAGTCAGCTCAAGCTGATACAGCAAAACCCCAGAGGCTGAGAGGTTATGAACAGTGAGGACATATTTCTCACAGTTCTGAAGGCAGGAAGTTCAATGTCAGGACGTCAACGTGGTCAGGTTTGGTGAGGACCCTCTTCTGGGTTGCAGACTGCTGACCTCTTGCTGTGTCCTCACATGACAGAAGGAACAAAAGAGCTCTCTTGGACCTCTTGTTCAAGGACACGAATCCTGTGCCTTGTCAGCTCCCAAAGGCCTCACCTCCTAATAGCACCACCTTGGGGGTCAGGATTTCCATATGTGAATATTAGGGGGTGCACGCATTTAGACCTTGGCACTCTCTGAGCCTGACGTAGGGTGCATACAGCCTCCACTCTGTGTGTGTGTGTGAGATATTTTTGCAAAAACACCTAGAAAAAGACCAGAAGAAAGTGTACTGGGCCATCATTATGGTCACTCAGAGAAAGATCAGTGACAGGACAAGAGAGACGAGTTCCTCAACTTGTGTTGTTCATGTGCTTAGAGCCAAAAGGCCGTCACATGTCATCAGGATTTTAACACAAACAGCAATGATGATGATGAAAGGAGAAACAGAAGAAAACAGAAGGGATTTTCCTAGTTTCTGTGGTTATTTCAGAGTTTGTTATGGTTTTTGTCCACCAAAGGCCACGTGTTCAGGCATGGTCACCAGCAGGTGGCACTATTGGGAGGTCATGGGACCTTTCCAGGGCGGGGCCTAATGGAAGGAAGTCAGGCCATTGGGGCGTGCCCTTCAAGGGGACCTTGGGACCTGGCCCCTCCTGTCTCTTTCTCTCTCTCTCTGCTTCCTGGCTGCCATGCGGTGACCACTTTCCTCCACTGCCCACTTTGCCAGGAGAGACTGCCTCGCTACAGGCCCAAAGGCAACAGGCCTTGGGCTGAAACCTCACAGCTGGAACTGTAGCCAATATAAATATTTCCTCCTTTCACGTTGTTTACCTCAGGTCTTTTGTCATATCAACAGAAAGCCAACTAACACAGAGGTGTCCCTCCCCTCCAAACCCCAAATTCTCTCTCAAGAGCTCAGGTTGCTTTTAAGGAATGTAAAAGCCAAAGGGTTAAGCAAATCCATTGCAGTTTTCAAAGTCTTCCAGTGAACTTCCAGGGATTGTGTCAGAGAAGATCTTGGCAGGAAATGGATGGCACTCTCAAATGAGGTCATTTAGAGGAAGTTAGTAAAGGATCATCTTACAAGGTAGGACAGGTGTAGGGAAATCATGAGGGAGAACGCCGTTCACAGGGACTCAAGGCCACCCTTGAGAGAGCAGCTGCAATGACCGTGCAGAAGGAGAGAGCGGGGCAGTGAGGACCCCAGCTTTGCCCTCCTCTCTCCCCCATACCCCATCAAAACTCACCACTGTTCAGAGCCAGTCGGAAGCAGAAAGGGAGGGAGAGCTTTGTGCAGGACATACAGATTAGTCTCCTGGGGCACGGAGCAGGGTGGGGCAGGGTAGACACAGCAAACATGAAGTTCCCATACACAGTTGTCCCTTGTAATGAGAGGGACATGAAAAGCACTGGATTTTTAGCTCAAAAATCATGTATGCATTTGGATAAGGGCCTGCACCCCCACCTCCATCTCAACCACTACCTGGCTATGTACCTCCAAGTACTCGCCCATTCTGATCTGGCCTCTGTTGTCTGGATCTGGGCAGGGAGGGTACCCTCCAGCTCTGACCGCTATGTCTGTGGGCCGGGCCTTCCACCCAAGCCTTGAGCCTTCTCCCTGCTGGAATCCACTGGGGACAGCTATCAGCTCCACGGCAAGTCCTGAGTCTGCTGGGAACCTGGGCCAGACCTGCCTCTTTACTTGGCACAAAAAGGGTAAAAAGAGCTTTGCAGAAATGGGCCAGTCCTTCACAAGATCTCTGCCTGGGCTCCCCACCAGGGTAGCCCCCCAAAAGGAAGTAAAATCCTCACTATTGCACCCACAGTTGGTATAACTATTAGTTGATTACCCCCAGACTACTGCCCCCAGCCTGCCTGGCTGCTGTCCTCTAAACCAGGATAAAGAGAGCCCGGTGACACTGTGGCCAACAAGCCTCGCTCCTCTACCAAAGACACACCTGCAGGACATGATGGCACCTCACATGTAATTTGGATGTCCTTACCCCAAACAGAAGAATGGTCTCATATACAAACGACCCTGTTATGCTTGGGCTCCACCTTTCCAGCCTTAGGCCTGAACTCTCTGTCTCTATTGCAATCCCAGCTCTCCTTGGCCTTCAGAGCATAAGAGCTCTTGGGAGCAACCTTGACCCCCAAATGCACAAAAGCTGACAAATTGTCTGAATTTAGAAGGATGCAAAACCCAGCTTTATGCCCAGAAGAAGCTGTAGCCGTGATTGTATAATCTCCCTCCATAGCTCAAAAGGGAAAAGTCACTCCCCATCATTCTTCCTGCAGACTTTTGGTTTCAATCTATAGTGAGCTCGCTTAAAGGCAAGAATTTTATTGGGCATTTCCTTCTAAAGCGTTACAGCTGTACTTGCATTAGGTGAGCATCCATAGCAATGAGACATGGAACTGAGCCAGTTGGCTGAAGAAATTGATACTGGATAAGAAAACATTTCTGATCAGGGAAAGACTCTCACCCATGCAACAAAGCAGGGCATTGCAAGACACTGAGTCACACTGTGCTTAGGTCTATGCCAAAGGACACCCGGTTACACAGTCCTCCAGATGCCTGAGCCAAGAAAGGGCAGGAGGGTCTCAGGGAGTCTTCCCCTGCATTGGCTTGGTCTTAGTTTTTGGAGAGCTGCTTGGGTGAATTCTGAGCATTGTAAATACTCAGGACTATAGAGATGGAGCAGCTCTGTCACCTGGGGACTTCCTAAGAGAAAGGGAGAGAATGTATAGAAAGCAGCACCCCCAGGGTTCTAAGGGCTTTCCAAACATCGTCATGCCTTGTCTTCACAACCATTATGTCCATGTGAAGATGGGGCGAAAAGAAACGAAGCAAGTTTCCCAGAATCACTGACCTGTAGGATTGATCTTTAAACCGGCATCTCTGACTTTGGAGCCCTTGGAGGCCCTGTCCACACTACACACAGCCTAGGTGTGAACTCAGATAAACTGGCTTTAATGGCTTTTGAAATTCCAAAATGGCGGCCCCTTGGTATGTTTCCATTTAAGTCCTTTCCAGAACTGGGTCGGCTTCCCCACCCGCCTGACTTCCTACGAGGGGTTCCAGCCATTGCAAAGGAAGGACTTGCTGGTGGAGAGGAACAGAGACGCCCACCCCCACCAGTCCTGATTACATGTGTTTGCTACCATAGGGAATGGAAGATGGGGCCCACTCTTGGTTCTCCAACTGGTATGGGACAGGGGAAGAGTGTCATGATGAGGTCAGAGAGGAGTGGAGCTCCGGGCAGGAAAGTCCCCAAAGCAAGAGTGGTGGGGTAATGTTGTTGAGATATTGACCAATGTCCACCTCCACCTCCCCCACACAATCTGTCTTTGCACTTCTCGGCCTTTCCTCACCTAGTTAGTGTGTCCCTGTGGAATTTGCTGCATTGGAGTACAGGCGATCCGGAAAACATCAAAGGAATAGAATCATAAATTCTGACTTCTCAGTTTCAAAGAAGGCTTTTGAGATGCACAGCAACAACATATTTGGTAGACCATATGACGAGAGCAAAGTGGCCCTGGGATAAAGGCTAAGTAAGACAGAGTCCCTGGGAACCAAGGGAGGCAGACACGCAGCAGAGAGTGAGGTGGTAGAGCTCTAAGGGCCAAGAAGGGTTGCTACACTGGCACCCTGAAAAGTGGGCAGAGGAGTATGGGGCTGGAGGGCCTCTGGGTAGAAACAGACAGCAGCTCAGCAGGGACTGGTGTGGAATGATGGCCAAGGACCCCAGGAGAAGCTGCTGGAAGTCTCCAAAGAGTCCAGTATGAATCAGTGACCCAGGCAGAGGGAGCTCACCATCCGACTGCCATTGCCAAAGCTGTCCCCACCCCTGACATGCCTACAGAAACCTGTTCAGAGTTTTAAGAAAATCAAGTTCTATTTCTTGCATTTCCGTGTTTATAAACTGAGGCTCCTATCTGCCCTCCTGAGCCAGACAGCTCTCCAAGACAGACCCGCTCCTTTTCCACCTTGTGCACAGAGTGTATTACCCACCCCCACCCCAGGACACTGGGGCACCTCCCCAGGTGTCTCTGCCACCCAGAACATCCCTCCTTCTCACTGTGCACTGCACACACGCAGGAGTCTGCATGGGTGGGCCTGCGTTCTTGGGATCTAGGGTATCAACCTGTCCTAGAAAAGGACAGCAGCTCAGGTGACAGGCCCATTCCAGCCTGGTCCCCTGGCAGAGGAAAATTCTGGGACAAGAGACAGACTCCAGGGAAAGGACACTACTCCCCCACTGCACCCCGTCCCTGGGAACACCGTATCTGAGGTTGGTTTGGCCACCCAAGATGCTGGGCTCTGCCAGACCAGATAACCATTCCGGTTTGACAGGCACCCACGGCCCCCTGCCGAGTGCCTTTGGCCCACCTGATAGCTCTGTTTTTCTTTTCCTCTGGGACTTCCTGGGCTTCTGTTCCCCACCACCTCACATGGCTTGAGATATGCCACCCAGACTTCACCATCCAACACTCACAAGAGGCAAGCCACAGGAGGCCCCAGCGTAGCCATTTTTTTTTTTCCTTTTTAGCTTTTAGCTTTCCAATCCTTGGAATCATCATGGAAAGGAAAATAGTCTGAGATCCTTTGCAGCAGTGGTTCTCTGCCTTGCCCTCCTAAGGGCCTGAGTTTGTCTTTCTACGATATTATTTGAGCCAATCGTAGTAGCACACATCTGTAATCCCAGAGGCTCCGGAGGCTGAGGCAGGAGGATCGCAAGTTCAAAGTCAGCCTCGGTGAATGAGCAGAGTGCTAAGAAATTTAGCAAGACCCTGTCTCTACATCAAAAGTTTTAAAAATGGGCTGGGGATGTGGCTCAGTGGTTGAGTGCCTCTGGGTTCAATACCGGGGGCCAAAAATACATATATTATTTGAGCACCTGCTGAAGACCAGGCTGTATTCTGGCAAATGGGATCAGCCTCAGTAAGATCCCCAAGATCTGTGCATGGGGAACTGCACCCCAGCCCCTGTAGGGCAGGCACAGAGCTACCTGCTCATTATGAAAGGACTCTCAGGCTGGGGATGTAGCTCAGTTGGAAGAGTGCCTGCCTCACAAGCACAAGGCCCTGGGTTCAATCCCCAGCACCGCAAAAAAAAAAAAAAAAAGAGAGAAAGAAAAAAGAGAGAAAGAAAGAAAGGACTCTTTCTGACCAAGAGGAGTGTGACCAGCTGACAACCTCCAGCCACACACGTCTCTGGGGTCCTCTTTAGCTCTCAGGCTGAGGTCACGCTCTTCTTGGGGCGGCCCCGGTCAGTGGCTGAGCACAGCGGTGTCCAAAGGTCAAGCCATTTCCCCCCACAGGGACTTCTGCCATGGGCACCAGGGCTCTTCAGGTCTTCCCGTTCCGATGCCACCCCCGCCCTCTCCTGCCTCCTTTCTTTTAATAAAGTTCATTCCCCCATAACCCCTAACTCCATCTTCATGACGACTTCCTGGGGGGCCTAACTGGTGCATGGGGAACACACCCGCCAGGACAATAGTAGGTGGGGACCTGCACAGTGAGGAAAGAGCTCTCAAGGTGACAGAGGTTGGCACGGTGGGAGGGATCACGGGAGCTAGAAGTGGGTCTCTCTGAGATGGTGACCCTGGAGCTGGGGCATGAGCAGGAGGGGTTGGCCACGCTCAGAGCATCAGAGGAAGGGCCACCGGCAGGGTCATGCTAGAAACAACTGTGGGCGGGGCACAGAGTGAGTGGCAGGAGGGCAAAGGGACGAGGCCAGCCTGCAGGGTCCAGATCCTACTCCAGGTCAGGTTCAAGGGTGGTGGCCCTGGGGCTGGGACACAGCCAGGGACAAGGTGCTTGCCCAGCATGCGTGAGGCCTGGGTTCCTCCCCAGCACACACTAAGGACAGAGTTGCATGGGCATAGCCTTGTGACAAACCCAGAGGTGACGGGGCAATGATTCATGGTCACCGCTCCACTTGCGGGCTCCTCGCAACAGCGGCTCACGCATCTGGGCTGTGACCTACACATGAGAGGCTGGAGTGACAGTCAGCTCCGGCCACTTGGGGAAACACTGGCTGCGAGGGAGGGAGGGAGGGAGGGTGCTGCCGTGCGGGCACCCACTCCCGTGTGTTCCGAGAGTGAATCACTTGCAAGCCTCAGGATGCTCTTCACAGCCTGTCACTCCTTTCCCTGCTCACACTCCCATGTCATTACAACCTGGATGTTTCCCTAGAGCAGAGAGTGGGGTCCTGGGGGTGGGGGCAGGTGGGCAGGACTCCGAGGGCCTCTCCCTGAATCAGTGGCTCTCAGTTTTGCCTCCCAGGAGATATCTGGTAACATCTGAGCACATTATTTGATTTTTGCAATTTGGGGCATGGGTGGTCCATGGGGAATGCTGTTGGCATTCAGCAGTTGGAGTCCAGGGACGCTGCTAAACTCTTGTAGAGACAGGACAGCCACCTCCCAGGATGCTAACGGGAGGCTGAGAACCTGCCCTAAGTAAGAGCCGAATCGTTCACCTCTGAACCAAGAGCTGCTTCCAGACAGGGGTCTTCAGATGCAGTGGGGCCTGACACCACAACCAGTGGGGGCGACCTCGATGTCACTCTGCAAAGTGAGATCACAACATCTGGCTGTTGGTGCTTTCTTACTATGGTTCAAACACCAAGAAAGAGTTCCTGCAAAGAAAGAAGTTTGAGCTCTAAGAGTGCGGATTCTCCCTCTCTGTGGAGCTGGCTGATCGGGGAGGCCGACTGGAGTATCAACCCAGATAGAGAAACAGGGACGGAGCAGATGACGGAGCAAAGCCTTTCCTGCAGGACGTTCCTGGGATGACAATGTGCAATGTGGCAGAGAGCTGTATTTTAATTAATTTTAGCCCCTTTCAAGACCATAGTTATTATTGTAAAAACACCGATAATACCAAACACATGCTGGAAATTCAGAGGCGGCTTCGGCCTTGGAGACCCGGGACCTGCTAAGCCATGTGTCATCTGGGGTGGTGAGAAGTCAGCAAGCCCCTCCCCAAGGCCCTCCAGGACCCCTCAACACCCTTCTGGGTGGACCTGTCCTTTCTGTGACCAGCCGAGTCCCTGATCAGCCCAGCTTCTCCACTCCCCACAGAAACAGCTGGGGCGGGTGGGGTGGCAGGCCTCCCAAAATCCGGGGCTAATTATTTCATTGGGAAAAGAAAAAAAAATTGCAAAGACAAGGCTCATTCTCTCATTTTGGAGGCGTGTGGGACTCCTCGCTGGCAGGAGCAGCCCTGAGTTACGATGTGAGATGCTCCGGCATCTGCGATCTGCCTTCCAGGATCCCCCAGCGCCCACCCTGCGGGCTTGCAGGCTGGGGTGGGGGCAGTTGCCCCCACAGTGAAGGCTGGGGAAAGCCACAGCCCTGGTGCAGCGTGGGCACCGTCCATGCAGGGCAAGCCGTGACCCTGGACCACAGCTGCTCCCAGGGCCCGTCCTGAAGATACTCCCTGGGGCACATGGAGCTGTGTGCACCCCCGCAAGCCTGTTTCCCCTGCACCCATGGCCTCTTGCCCTTCCCTTCAGATTCCCAGGTGCTCCTGCCTCCTGAAACAGCTCCAGCCTATGTTAGAACTAGAAAGTTCCCTCTTAGCCACAACTGAGCGAGAGACTCCTGCCGTGGAGTTGCACAGTATACTTTGTGACTGGAAAAACAAAATTCACAGAAGTCTTCTGGATCCACAGTCTGGCCAGCCGTCGTCTCTCCTTGGAGATGACAGACCAGGTTGTGTTTTTCCTATTGGAAAAGAAACCCAGAGAGGTTCATTGGTTCTTCCAAGGCCACACAGCAATCGGGAGGCAGGGTCATGGGGAAACATGGTGGTCTTGCCCCAGAAACATACAGTCCCCCTAAAACTCATACTTCTCTGCTCGGGGACAGATAATCATGACCTCTCTTAATAGCACCCTTCGTGAACATTCTCCCCAAACCCCAGACTCGTACGGCCCCTGGAACACTGGGATTGGGGGTCTGGTTGCTGGGTTCCAGTGGCAGCCTCCCTGTCCAGCATGTGTCCACCTCAGGTTTCATGACACTCAGGCTCAGGCCAGTCCTCCCTGACCTGTCAGACGGGGCTTCTCCTGCTGGGTCCTTAGGGCTCCACCTCTGCACTTGGACATCTAGAGCCTTCCTTTCCCACCTGCACTCCCCTGCAGGGACCCACGCAGCTGCAAACACCCCTCCTGCCCACACGAGGCCTGGTCTGGACCTCATCGTTTATGGAAGAACCAAATTCACCTCTATCCCTGCACTACAGAGCTCGATGAACCTGACCTTCCAAAGACCCAAGTGGCAGGGTCTTGAGGATGGCCCCTCGGGAACGAAAAACAAAACCAGAAAGGCCAGCACATCCCGGCACTACCACATGTTGTAGGACCAGCTCATTTAACCTTCACAATGACTCCATGAAGTAGGTGCCAAGGCTATGCCCTGTTTAGATAAAGAAACTGAGGCTCAGAGTGGTCACAAAACTTACTCAAGGTCACATAACCAAAAAGCCAAGGAGATCTGATTAGGCCATTAAAAAGAAAAAGGGGGGAAAAAAAACTGTCACAACTCCCACTGGAGAGGGTACTCAACAGGGAGGGGGACCATTGTCATTTCCCAGAGAGGGGCCATTTTCCAAGGACTTTCTGGTGGGATAATATCATCTTCCATTCTCCTCAGTGCCCTGTGGTTGTGAAACAGATGGTGTCTCAACGGATGAATCTGCAGCGTATTTTAGTATATAACCATCTTTTTTCTCTTTGATTTTTTTGTCTGCATTCTGTGAGAGCAGTCAGGGTCAGTGGGTGCTAGCTGCTGCAACAAACAGCTCCCAGTGGCTTGACACAGGGAAGGTCCGTCATTTGTTCTTGACACAGTTCAAATGGATGTTCAGTAGAGAGCCTCCAAACAGGATTCCAAGTGATATTGGTGCCCAGCTCCTTGGATCTTGTTGTTCTGTCATTCCCTTAAGACAATGAAGGGAAAGAGCAGGATGTGACCTCACAGGATACCCCACAGGGAAGGACTGGAAATGGAAGGAATCGGCTGTGCCATATCCATCAGCCAGAAGGTACCAGCCCAAAATGACTATAGGGGAGGCTGGGAAATGTTGACTTCCAGTGTGCCTCCTCAGACGTGATGCTTAGGACCGACCACATTTCTCTAGACACGGCCAGGAGACCCTGCAATGTCACCTCCCTGGATCTGGATGCCATCTGTCTATTAAAGCAATCTATGAGTATTTTAGTGATTTCAGCAACATTCAGACTGTTGGATCCTATTATGCTTGTGGTCGACTAAAACCTCCAGATCTCTTTCATGTGAACTGCTGCCAACGGAGGGCTCTCTAATCTAGTACTTGTGCTTCTGAATTTGAAACCACATGAAATTGAACAGTAACATTTGAAAGTCTTCCATCTTGTTGGGTTTGGCTGGGCACGGGGGACCGTGGAGATTATCGACCATCCTAGCACTCGCGTCTGTCATCTGGGCTTCGCTCCTAGCCCAGGGTCGTCTCTAGCCTTTCTTGATCTTCAGTCGAGTCACTGATACAAATTGAGGCCAGGCTGGAGGCCCACGGCACAGCTACAATCTGAAGTGAGCCTTTGAATGAGACCTTGGCTATGGCTGCCTAGCCATCTGGGAATCTGCGAATCAGACCCTTATCCAGCTCACTTTGACTCTGGTAACCAGACAATAAAGTCAAATAAAACCTCATTCGTTTAGTGCTGACTCTTTGAAAGTGTCTAATTTCCCCCATCTATCATTCTTACCGAAGTCAGTATGTTATAAACCCAAACTAATCCGTAGTCAGAGGGACTCCTGAAGTCCCACGGCTTCTCATTAATGGAACCCAGGCTAGAATCGAGGTGTCCTGAGCTCCCTGGCTTCCCACACCACCAGGAACGCAATGTGCACTGGGCGTACCAAGACACTTGGCCTTGGTGCAGACACTGTCCCCATTAACGTGGCGCCATGAGGCTGTTGGTAGCTTCCCTGAAATGCCCACGTAATTTCCAGCGTGGAGCTTTTCTCCATCAATCCATCTCTTTGACTGCCAAATACCGTGTTGGGCAAACTACCTGGAGCCATCCAGGAATGACTCATGTCACATGCACTCCACGTTCATCAGGTGCTTAAGGGCAGACCCCCTGATGCCCACTACCTTCCACTGCCCTGAGGTCACCCGTAGAGAGGACGTCCGGTCCGAACTAGATCAGCCCTCGAGTACGGGAAGCCACAGCAGTCAGGGCGCCCGTGCTGATTCAGGGGCGGTGCCAAGGAGAGGCTCTGGGGATCTGATAAGGATCCGCCCCAATTAACACACTAATTGCTTCCAAGTGGGTGTTTCCAAGGACTTGAGAAGCTGGCTCCCTCCAGAAGACCAAGAGCCATCTCCCTCCGTCAAATAGCCTTGACATCATTAACTCCTGGGCATTAGAGCAAACTCAATGGGGACCGGAAGACACAGTGAAGCTGTTCTGAGTTCTGAGTGAATGAAATCCCTGCTAATTACTGCATGTAGATGTGTGTGTTCATATAAATTATATATAATACACAATATTACACTATGTATACATACACATACATGATGTCCATATACATACACTGTATGTGAGTCGCATGTATGTATACATATATATATGTGAATATATAGTGTAATACTATGTATATTAGTAATATACATTTATATATAGTCTGCATATAGCACACGTTTGCTCATATATATGTATATACATATGTGCATGTGTGTGTGTGTGTGTGTGTGTGTGTGTGTCTGAACCTGAAGGATCTTATTCAAGAATAGGTAAAAAAAATTCAGATTTAGTGATTTTTTTCCAACTCTAGCCTTCTTTGATTGTTTAATGCTAACATATTTAAGCAGATAGCTTTATGCATAGGGTCTGGCACCGGGTTGTACTTTCATTCATTATCTCAGCTAATCTTGATAACAAGCATGTGAAACAGAGAGAGCAAATTAGCCCCATTGACAGATGGAAAAAAAGGAGTCACACAAGGAACACTGAGTCTGGACAAAACCAGCAAACTCAATCCTCTGACTTCAGCAAGGACCTTTCAGAGGACACAGGAGGTGCCTGTGGGCTGTGGGCTCCCAAGGACCCACGACAATATTGGAAACCTTAAAAAACAAAAAGTGTTGTCTCCAAGGTGTGTAGAAGCACAAAGTCATTTTTGCCAAATATTTAGTTGTCTATTCACAAAACCATATTGTCGACTAGCCAACCTGCATTTAAGTCAATTCTTGAATAGTTATTAATGAATGTAACAGTTTAAATCACAAGAATAGATCTTTTTGTGTTCTTTTTAGTTATACGTATCAGGAGGATGCACTTCAACATATTATACACACATGGAGTACAACTTCCCATTCTTCTGATTGTGCATGATGTGGAATATCGGTCGTGCAATCATGTATGAACATAGAAAGGTCATGTCCAGTTCATTCCACTGTCTTTTCTGTTCCCATTTCCCCTCCCTTCCCTTCATTCCCCTTTGTCTAATCCAAAGTACTTCTATTCTTCCCTGCCCACCCACCCCCCTTATTGTGAGTTAGTATCCACCTATCAGAGAGAACATTTGGCCTTTGGTTTTTGGGGATTGACTTAAAAGCAATCCTTAGCAAGAAGGCCTCACAATACCAGACCTTGAATATACTACGGAGCTATAGTAACAAAAACAGCATGGTATTGGCACCAAAACAGCCATGTAAACCAATGGTACAGAATAGAAGACACAGAGAGAACACACATAAATAGAGTTATACTAGACAAAGGTGCCAAAAATGTACATTAGAGAAAAGATAGCTTATTCAACAAATGGTGCCGGGAAAACTAGAAATCCATCACCCTGCACAAAAATCAACTCAAAATAGATCAAGGGCCTAGGAATTAGACCACAGACCCTGCACCCAATAGAAAAAAAAGTAGGCCCAACTCTCCATCATGTCAGCTTGGGAACCGAATTCCCCAACAAGACTCCTAAAGGTCAAGAGGTAGAATCAGGAATCAACAAATGGGATGGGATCAGACTAAAAAGGTTCTTCACAGCAGAGGAAGCCATCAAGAATGTAATGAGAGAGCCTGCAGAATGGGAGAAGATCTTTTCCACCTCCACCTCACAGGTCATTCCAGTGGGTGCCATTTCCCAGGATATGACAGGTTCTCCTGTGCCTCACCCCCAGGTCCTTTCTCCTGGGGTAGTGGCTGGTGTCTCCAGAACCAGGAAGCTGGGGCAGCAGGGCACCATCAGAGAGAGCCTTCCACACCGGAGGTAGTGTGGCAGACTGAAGGGTGACCCTCAGAAGTGTCCAGCACCCTGCAGCTGTTGGTGGGCAGAGGTGTGGGCACCAGCTGATAAGCCACCAAAGGGCAGCTCTCCACTGCCCAGGGAGAAGATGCCCACCTGGCTTGGCTGCCTTGCTGGGTGATGAGACACAGGACAGACAGAACCTAAGTCTGGCAAGAATGTTCTGGATGCTGAGCTCCTCTCAGCACATTAAGGCAGTGACCAGCAGAGTGATGGTCAGCCTGATCCTATGACTAACCACAGGCCCAGGAGTGAGCATATTGACCTGGCCTGGCTTCTCCTGAGGGAGGGGCTGACCCAGCCTGGCCACCAACTGCAATGGGACTGATGGATATGGACGGGTCTGGTGGAGGAGGGTCTGTGTAACCACCTGCGGGGAGGGGAGGACTTGCAGGACTGGGGACAATTTACATTCTCGGCAGACCTGTATTCCAGAACCGAGGGCTTCACGTGCATTACTTCAGCTAATCGTGGTCATGCTGAAAGGTACCATTTTCCCTCAGTTTACAGAGGAGGAAATGGAGTCCCAGAGAGGCTAAGTGACTGGCCTAAGGTCACCCAGCCCCCAGGGACAGCACTGGGGTCAGACAGAAGTTGGTGCATCTGAACCCAAATCCTCTGCTCTCCGGTGGAACCTACTTGCCTGAGTAAAAGCACCTCTTCCTGCCCGACTATCCTCCCATGGAGAGAAAAGTATTTCAAGTTATCCCAGGAGTGGGGGAGGATGGGGACAGGAAGTGAGGACCCAAGAGCCGGGGCAAGGCTGGATGATGCAGTCAGCTGGTCTCAGCCATGCCATATGGAGGGCCCATAGGAGGATGACGGAGGACCCACACCTGCCCGCTGGGAACCCCTGCCCTCCCACCTGCCTCCACTGGACACTCTTCCCACTGTGGGCTGAGACCCAGCAAGGTCCTAGCAGGGGGTCCAGGCGCCTTTGTGCAGCTAGCTGAAGCCCCTGCCCCAGGTTTCATCTCCCACCTCCAAGGAGCCAGGAGACACCCTCTCCAGTGATCTTGGAGGTGGCAGGGAGCACTGGTGCTGGCCCAGGAGGGCCCCTGAAAGTCTGGTGCTGGTATGCTGCACTGAGCTGTTGGATTGAAGGGGCTCGGGGTGAGGTCATGCTTGGTGGCCTGCAGGGCTGCTCTGGAGAACAGCAGGTGGCCCTTTCCTCCTCTGTGTTCTGCAGCAGAGCCTGAAGGAGCTGTGGACAGACAGCAGGATGAGGTTGGCCTCAGCCTTGCCTTCCAACTAGCACAAAGGCAGGGCTCCTCAGGGGCTGGAGGCAACCCTTCCTCGGGAGAAGAGGGCTTGGTATGGCTGGAGCCCTGGCTGGGCATCTGGTCCAGTATTTAGGGTGTTCCCTGCTCTGCGGATGGCATCCCACCCAGAGCTTGTTTAGGGTGAATCACTTGGAAAGAGACTTGTGACTACATTCTGCAGCCAGAAAGAAACCAGGTCAAGCTTCATGGAATCAGGCCACCAGGAAAGAAGGCCGCGAGCCCAGTGTTTGTGGAGTGTCTTCCCCAGGCTGGGCACACATGGTACACAGGGACTGCCAACCTCCCAGGGAGGGTGGGTTAAACCCCATTTTGCAGATGGTCCAAGATGGGAGTGGTTACATAGTGGGCAGGTGAACAGCTAGAAAGCACTCTGGTGTGCCCAGCTGCCAAGCTGGTACCACATCCGTTGTACCCACCACCAGCAGTAAATAGTTCTGGGGGCTTCCTCCCCTCACCAACACCCTCTTCCAAATCCCAGTTTGGAAGCAAAGTAGCAGATAATGTGAAAGTTCTCAGAGAGTCCTCATTGTCAGAGGGGTTGCACTGTGGGGACCAGAGGGTGCTGGCCAGCTCAACTCCCATCTCTGACCTTGTGAGACCCTGCCGCATGACCCTGTGCAAGAGTCTGAAGTGAGGATTCTGGGTAAGACGTTCAGGCCCCCGTTCCAGCATCCTACGTTTTCCATAAATTTGAGCTGTAATCACTCTCATTAACGTCAACATCAAGTGAATCTCCAAGTCTCTGCTCACATCACCAGCTCAACCTCTGCCAAATCCCTTCCTCTAAGCCCCAGCCAAGAAGCAGGTTTTCTGGCAGATGGCTTGTCACTTAGGCCCCCCAGAGGGTCACAGACAAGCTAGACTGAGAGGCTGAAAGTCAACACTCACCGCAGGCCACACGCTCTTCTTCCAGGGCAGACCGACACCTCCATCCCAGGTGATTTAAGGCCAGGGGCCGCCTCATGGGAGAAAACTCACGAGCTCCAATCAAAGTACCTGAACCACTACCCTGAACTTCACCTGTCTCCCAAGTGTGGCCCACCTGACTCACCTGGGGAGATCTGAGATTAGCCCAGGCTGGGAAGCCAGAGGTTGCACTGGAGCACACGGAGGGGTCCCCAGAGCAGACACACAAACACAAGCTCTCCTGCCCTCAGCATGACTTCCCTGACCTCTGGCTGAGCCACTCCTCACCTTGACCTTCTCCCAGGGCAGAGCCCCCTTGACCTGGGGAACCATCAAAAGGAATGTAGAATAAGATGCCCCCAGAAGGCCCCCAGAAACAGGACCATGCTTCCAACCCCTGTGTGAGCCAGGTCTGGATCACAGGCTGGAAGCCCATTTTATCCTGAAGGACAATGGCACCCTGGCCTCATTCATTCCCAGCTGGCCTCCACCACCATGGAGAATGGTCACCCTGTTCCCATTTGTTCCCCACTGTGCCCTTTAGGAAGGGGATGGTGTACCTCATCTGCGTACCCCAAGGTATTGCAGCCGTTTCTCCCACTCCTCCTGAGATGTTCACCGCATGGTGGTCTCAGAATACCCTCAATTGGCAGCCCCCTGCCAGGGCTCACGGGCACTGCCCGCGCTGCTGCGAGCTGAGCTGGAGGTGAGCTCCCGAGAACAAATTTCCTCCCAGTTCTCAAGTCTTGACATTGCTCCCACCCTCCACGGCTCCCCACAGCATGGCAAATAATACCCCATTTTATTTGGAAAACACTAAAATAGGATCACACCTTTTAAAAGATATTTCCACCTCGCCGCCTGAAATCAGATTTCACCTTGCACACACATACACACACACGCGCGCGCGCACATGCACACCCACACACACGCACACACAGAGACGTTTCGCTACCAGACTTCCCTAAGCCACTTTAATTGAAAAGGCATGATTTCGGCTAATTGACAGCAGATGGGTCCGGCTGCAAACTCCAGAGAAGAATTGGTTGAACATGATTTACAGCAACGAGGCAAAACTTTCTCTTTTTTTTATATCTTTCTTCGAACTCCCTGGCCAAAACAACTCAGCAGAAATGAGAGGAGAAAAAAAAGTAATTAGTGTTTAATTTTTTAACAATTTTTAACTCCCTTTTTAATTGCTTTACATAAACCTGTCCTAGAATTTTACAGCCTTCAAATCTCTAAGTCTGGTCCTTGTTTCTGGTTTTAATTACAGGGAGGCTTGTCTGGCACATTAAATTAGAAGAAAAAAAAAACGCACACACAATTTCAGAAATATTTTGCTGTTGGACTCCCAACTGAACATCTAATATTTCAGCGTGCAAAGGGGAAGGCTCGGCCCGGGAGGGCTCCGGTGGGAGCAGATGTGGATCAAGAGCTTCAGCAGCATGGTTGCATCAACCCAAAACTAGTGTCATTCGGAAGAAAAGGGCAGTCAGAGGAACCTCGAATGGCACCTGGAGCTGGCCCCTGAGCACTCAGTGCTGCTGGGAGTGGACCTTGTTTCCCCAAAGGCTATGCAGTTTGCAGGCTTTGATCAATTGTATGCTCTTATTTCTAAGGTCAGCCCCTGATCTTACAGTGGGGTAGGGCTGGCCCATGCAGGCTTCCCAGGAGGAGAGGGCACGGGGGACAGATTCAGGGCACATGGGTCCTTGGTAGCTGTTGACCCAAATCTGCATCCTCTTCCCAAAGAGAGGTCGAGCCAAATCTGGACCTAAACCAACCAAGAGACTTGGGCCATCCAATATGTAGTCACCACCTACGTGTGGCTAATTTAAATTTATGCAAATGAACATTAAATACAATTTTGAATTCCCTTCCCCAGTTGCACTAGCCACCTCTCAACAGCTCAATGCTCGTGAGGCTAGGGGCTCCGTAGCATATGGAATGGCACAGGTGTGGGGCATTTCCAGGAGAAGCTCTGTGAGGCAGAGCGGCTCTGGACGTTTGCTATTCCAGGTGTGGTCCACGGCAAGGCAGCCTGCACGTGGCCCAGGAGCTGGTCAGAAGCGGGAGCCAAGCCAGAGTCTGCATCAGAGCCGGACCCTGGTCATTGTAGTGCATGTGACAGGGTGCAGCCTGCTAGTGCCTGGGGATGCTGATGAGCCTTGCTGATGTGCAGATGGCATGGGACCCTCTGGGGTCATGGGGGATTGTGGTCAATTTCTCCTCACTTCTTGAAGCTGTTTTTGCAACTCCTGGATCTCTATAGTCACTCCCATTTAAAAAAAAAAAAAAGCCTAAGGACATTATTTTACTGATAAAATGGTTGTGTCACACATTATCTTACAAGGACTACAAAGACTTGCTTGGATTTAAAGCCATGGAGAGCGTGCAGCTGGCCCCATCCCTGAAGCAGAGGCTGCCTTGGGCCTGGAGCAGGTTTTGGTGCAAGAACCCCCTTCAAGGTGGGTGTGGAGATGGGGGGAGGAGTGGAGTGCCATAAAATGTCCTCGCACAGGCAAGCCCCCCGCCCCCCGCTCATGTTCATTAGCACGGAGGTGGCGGACCCCATTGGCAGACCCCGCCCCAGCCTGCCCTGGGTTCCTTGAGGACTCCTGCTGGCGGGCAGAGGGCTGCCTGGCGCCGTGGGGTGAGCAAGTTTGGGGATGGAGTCAGGCCAACCCTGGCTCCCCCACACATGGTCATTACCTCCTGAAACCCCAGGAGTTATTACAATTAAAACACATTGCGGGGGGAGTGAGGACTGGGGGAGGTCCCTTTAGGAAGGAACACTGAGATTAGAAGAAATTAGAGTAGTTGTCATGACAACACATGACTGGCCTACCCTGTGATTATTTCAATGGGAATGGGATGGGGGTGGCAGAGTGGGGCTGGGACAAGGGGTGCTGAGGAACCGTACCCAGCTGTACGATGCTTTTGCTGTCAGAATGGGACACAGTGGCCTAGGAGAATTTTCCTGAGGCTGATGTGACTGGCTTCCTGTTCTCTGTAACTGTCATTTATCACTTACCAATTACTGCATGAAACACAGGGTGGCAGGGAAATGGCCCTCTGTCCTCTCGGTAGTCCACACCCCAGATGCCTGCCATCCCTTTCTTTTGGAAGTGGGAAATTCCCGAGAGGGTAGAACAACCTGGCCTGGTTTCCTATCAGTTCAACTCTGGCGATTGTTCTAAGAGCCCGAGTAAACCCCAGCCACCCCCTTTCTGAGGAGGAGTTGGAGCAATCCAAACCTGAAGGCACAGGGTGCGAGTTGTGGAAGGAGGGGAGAGCCCTGAGAGGGGTGGAGAGCGGGGTAAGTGAAACACTTTGGAAACATGCCATGATCATGAGCAAGATGGCGTCCATGGCTGGGATGCCTCCAGGAACCAGCGCAGGATTAGGGCCCCTATGGAACGGGAATCCCAGTTTGGCAGAGCTATGCAGCCTGCAAAAGAGAAAACAGTAATTAGCTGTTGGTCTTTCTGTTTGTCTGCTTCTAGCGAGGCTCAGCAGACGAGCAGGTCTGGCACAGGGGCAAGGAGAACCAGTTTGGAAACCTCGGGGGTCAGAGGATGGGCTCAGGGTAGGAGGCAGCAGGAGGTAGAGTCCAATCTGCAGTTTCAAGGGGCATGCTTGGCAAATCCCCACTGCCCCAATCTCCTTTCCTCTGGCACCACCTCCATGGGGCTAAAAGACAGCGAGAAACTTGACACCAGGTGAAGGAATCTCAGCTGTCCCAGGCTGGCCTTCCACTTGGTTGGATAATAGGACCAGGCAAGTCCTCCTTCCTCCCTAGCACCTAAAGCTGGGGATCTTGGAGCTGCCTGGAGCTCCAGGACAGCAACTTCCTCCTCATCCTGGCCTCCCTCCCTTCTGAAATATGATTGTCCCAAACCCGCATGACCACTGCCATTCATTTGGGACACCAAGGGATCTTTTCCTGCCTTGATCTTTTCCTGCCTTTGCCAGGTCTGAGATGTCCTCATGGAAGACACATGGTCTTGGGGTGCAGCCTAAGACAAGACTTATCTCAGCTACTCACTCTGTGCGTGACCTTTGCAAGCTCACTCAACATCTGTTTCCAAATCTGTGAAAACACCATCTAATTGACAGTGTGATTGTGAGAATTTGAGAAAATAGACTTAACATGCCTGGTGCTAGGATAAACAGCCTTCCCAAGTTGTTTGGGTCTGAGGTGATTCCCAGGATGAAATTTCAGTTTTAAACTCAGGACAGTCGTGGGCAAAGTGGGACAGACTGATCACCGTACGAGGCCAAGTGTACCCGTGCCGGGGGACCAAGGTATCACCTTACGTAGAGGGCGTCGCTCTTGTGTAAATATCTTTACATGTTGTGTGTTTGTGCACATATATTTCTAGATCTGTGTCTTCCAAAGAGATAAATTGGAAGGTATTCACATGTCCGAATGATTCTTTGCTTGGGAAAATGATAAAATCTTGGGAATCAATGGGACTTTATGTGGATAGAAAAATTCAGTAGAAACTAAAGTTGCTGGGCTGGGCAGCAGCGGAAACCCATTTCCGTCTGAGATCTCCATTTCCCCTGTGTTTTCAGGAAACGCCTTGCACTTCTCCCCAGTTGCTAGCTGAGCACACCTGAGCAGCTCCCCCTGCCATGGCGGGACACCACAGGAGTGGTCTGTATGCATGTAGTCAGGCGTGGGGTTCAAAGGCTCGGGTGTACTCTGGCTAGGTGGGTACCCCGACTGCCCTTCATCCTTCCTCACGCAGCCTCTGCTGGATTTTCTCCTCTCCCCTCAATTCAGAGGGCTCCTAGACCACCCGGGGTCTACCAACCCTCCAAACTGCAGAGGCACGGTTCACACACAAATGGAAAGTGCCGATGGCATGCTATCTCGAAGAATCTCTACCGCTTAGTTCCAGAACAATGGGTGAGAGGGGGTAGGAGGGAAAAGGAGGGAGATGACAAAGGGATCACCACTTCCCCACCCCACTGGAGACTCCAGAGGCGATGGCAGAAGGGTACATGCAGACAGTGTGGCCTTCCGAGGGATTTCCAGAAACTATGGAACATACAAGCTGCAGTCTTAGACAGTGGGCTGTCCAACTTTGCCCACAGCCCTGCTCCAGCCTGGGGCTCCCAGGTCAGTAGTGCAAGCCCCCAGCGGGTACAGGAGAGGCGGTGAGGACCTCACCTCTGTCTGTCCTGCCCTCCTGGCTCAGCCCTACTGCCACGTGATATTTCAGGCACCATAGACCCCATGTGACCTCAACCACGTGGGATCCACTTAAGGAGGTTCATTCAACCCTCATCTAAATGGGGAAGAGGAGGGACCCAGCTGGGCTCCTCCAAGGTGAGAGGACAGGATATTGGAAGGTGCTGACAAGGGACAGCTCTCCTTCCTTCCCTTGCAGGGATCAAAGTCCTTACTTAACAGGAAGAGGGGAGACCACCTCTGTGCTCCTAGTGTACCAGCTCCTCCCCCGGAATCTCAGACTCAGGCCATGTCTGAGGGGCTTGGCAGTTTATTTCTTGAATTGTTATTTGGTGAGAGATACCCTTGACGTGTTTGATGACGAAGGCTCAGTTCTGCTTGGAAGAGAAAGAAAGTTGAGCCCAAAGCTCCTTGGCCCCCAGTGCACCCCATCTCCCTGGGCCTTTCTGCAGGCGCACTCACCAGACTGCTTTGAAGTCCTGTCTTTCCTTGCTTCTGCTTCTTCTCTCTCTCTCTCTCTCTCTCTCTCTCTCTCATCTCTACCTCTACCTCTACCTCTACCTCTCTATCTCTATCTCTATCTCTATCTCTATCTCTATCTCTATCTCTATCTCTATCTCTATCTATCTCTATCTCTGTCTCTCCCCTCTCCAGGCAAGACTGCCTTCTTTTGTGACTTTGCATCCCATGCAAACAGTAAGCACTAAATAAATGTCTGCCTACCTCCACCAAGGTGTGACAGCTTCACCCTCATGCCTGTTGGGGTGGGGCAGAATCTCCCTGGCACACAGGCCAGACCCCAGGAATCCAGGTGGGACACCCTGGCCTCTCCCCAGCTCTCACCTCTCCTTTTCCAGATATCTTTCAGAAGGAGGCTGGGAACCTGCCTCCTTGCTTTGCTGGACCAGTTAACAGTTAATGCAAACAAGCCCTAGAGGAGGAAATGTAGCAAACACACACACATACACACACAACTCAGAGACAGGGGACTGTAACATGTGTGTGTGTGTGTGTGTGTACACGTACAATTCCAGTGAGCACAGCCCCAAGCCCCCCGGATAGAAACCAAACAGGAAATCCAGAATCATTACCAAATGCATCCTGGCTTGCCCTTCCCTCGGCCCCTGGGGGTGGGTCAAGGATGCTCAGGATCAGTTCCCTGGCCTGGAAGCCACAGGAGGGTGGGGCTTTGATGGATTGATTGGCACTTCCTTCCCCCTTCCCCCCCTCAACCTCTCGGGAGGGCTTCTCGGAGGATGGCTGCTAGGAAGAGATGGAAGACCCTGGCTGCTGCTGCCTCCAGAGCAGCAGGCCTGGACCTCTTCCACACCGGCCTCCCACCGTGTTGGAGCGGAAGGTGGCCGGCAGCTGGCCTCCCTCACCCCACTCTACAGAGAACTGTGTGACGCCCCAGGCTTTGGGATCAAGACCTCTTGCTCTTAAGAAAACAGATCAGAAATTTTGGCATCAAAATAAAATATGTGCAGAGGAAATAAGTAACCCTTAAGTGAAACTCAGGCCATAAGATCGAATTAAAAAGTCCAAGTAGTGACCAGGGGTTCAAGTTCACTCCCCCATGGGCTAATCCTTTCGCTCTGAGCTTGGTGGAGGATCAAGCCTTTGCTCTGCATGCGTGACCCCACTGTCCATCACAGGATGCAGGCTCCTTCTGCAAAGGCCGAATAGTAATGATCTAGGCACTGTGGGCTGCTCGACCTCTATTGCAGCCACCCAACTCTGCCACCCTACCATAAAGCAGCCATCGATGATGCATAAAGGAATGGGCATTGCTGGCTTCCAGTGAAACCTCATCCAACAGCTGGCCAGATTGGTCCATGGGCTGTCGCATCCAACCCCGGCACAGATCATGAAAACGAGGGAATGATAGAGTGGGCTCTGAGGTCAGGCGAACCTAGTTCAAATCTCTCTCCAAGACTTAGTAGGGCTATTGTCTTGGACGAGTCACTTAACCAAGCTCAGTTTCCTCATCTGTAAAATAGGATAAAAATGCCTGTCTTGCCCAGTCACAAGGAAGATGGATTAATCTAAGGAATACCAAGAGCTTGACACTCCATAAATGCTGGGCTGTAAATCATTCTCATTATGAGGGGAATTAAGTAGCATCTAGGGGAGGTAACTTTGCCACTTTCTTAGTTATTGGAAAAGCCACTGTTACTGGAGAAGCCCCCTGCACACCTGCCTATCTGGGAAGGCAGTGTCTTCCTATTGCAAAAATTCATTGCCCATAATCTAATATTCCATGGATTCACTCCACAACATCAAACCATTAAAGCAATTGCTCATTAGAATCATTGGAGAAGCTTTGAAATCTCCTTCCTCAGGCTGCAACACAGACTAATTGAAGCCTGAAGCTCTGGAGATGAGATTCCCCAGGCATCAATGTATTTTACTCATTCACATGATTCCAATGTGAAGCCCAAGATGAGACCCAGAGAGAACAGGGGAGAAGCCTCCCTTACCCCCAGTGTGGCCCATGGACCAGCAGCATCCTCATCACCTGGAGCATGCACAAATCCAGCCACCCAGACCTGCTGAATCAGACTTTGCTTTTGGACAGAATTCCTGGGGTTTGTGACCACATTCAAGTTTGAGGAATATAGATCTATTCCACAGAGGCCCACGCACATGCAGAGCTTAAACAATTCCCAGACTTCATCACAGTTCCCTGAATCTAAACCATCAGCAAGGGATGATCCTTTTCTCCAATGTTGAACTTGAAAATTTTGAAACATATGGAAATGTGGTGCCCACCTCCCCACCACCTAGATCCCGTGATCCTCAAGGTTCTGTTCCATTTGCTTCATCGCATACCCATCCACTCCCCCATCCAACTTCCCATCCATCACTCCCTCTCATTTCTTCATTCTATGTTAAGATAAACTGTAGGTGTCAGGACATTGCATCCCTAAACACTTCAGCACACACATCGTTAATTTTTAACAAGGTCTCCAAGGTCACAAGGTCTCTGTGAACCCAGCATCCTACCTTGGGCATTCAGGAGTTATTAATCGAGTGGCAATCTCTGTTTCAAAGGAACCGCAGTAGCCGGGCGCGGTGGGGCACGCCTGTAATCCAAGCGACTTGGGAGGCTGAGTCAGGAGGATCTCGAGTTCAAAGCCAGCCTCAGCAACTTAGCGAGGCCCTAAGCAACTCAGTGAGATCCTGTCTCTAAATAAAATACAAAATAGGGCTGGGGAGGTGGCTCAGTGTCCGAGTGTCCCTGAGTTCAATCCCTGGTTCCAAAAAAAAAAACAAAGGAACAGCAGTTAGGACTTGGTTTAAAAAGAAAAAAAAAATTCCTTTTTCCTCCAACTTTCACAAGAAGAATGCTGTAGCCCTCAGTGCTCTGGCTTCCAGTCGTCGGCGAGGATTTCTGGTGTTGGACCTAATTCCACGTTGTTCCATGAATCCCATCTCTTTTCGCCCTTGGTAAGACACTAGAGAACAGTCACTCACCACTGCCACTCCTGTGCCTCTTAGTATTTATTTAATAATGTCATTAACTCTGCTCAGCCATGTTCCCAAAATCTTCCCTGGTGTTTTCCCTCCAAAAAATGTCTCCAGGCAAAACATTCTACAGCTTCCGGCATTCCATCCGTGAAGAGCAACGGCAAGACTTCCAGGCAAGTCCCAGATCTGCAGCCTTTGGAGGGACAAGGTCCACGATGACCCTGGCTTCTGGGGTTTGGCATATCCTCCACCAAAGACCAGTGACTTCTCCTGCACCTCTGTCCCTCCATCTTGGGTTTTCTTTGGACAGTGACCCGCCCTGTCCATCAGGGCTGATGTGAACTCCAGACTCAAAAGAGAGATGCTTTTCTGGCTAGTTCAACCCAGATAGGAGTCTGGCCCTAGGACACAACACGGGGGCCTTTCATTCTGATCAATGATTCAAGTTCATCAAGGAAGGAGGTTTGCCATTCCACACCCAGTGTTTAGGAATCTTCCAGAATCCCTGAAGTGGAGCTGCAGGTACAATCTATCCAGCCTGAACCCTTCCACTCCTCCCCAAGGTACCTGGGTAGTCACCAAAGCCCTTGAGTTACTGTCCCAGCAGAATGGCCCAAGTGCCACCAAGGGGCAGAACACAGCAGGCCCCAGTCACCCCATCTCAGAGACAGAGCTGGGCCACAAGTAAGGTCACAGCTCAGCATTTCTACCTAGAGACATGCCCCGGGGTATGGGTTCTCTCACTCTCACCCTTGCTTGCTTTTCTTCCAGACCACCCACTCTCTGTTTGCATGGTCCCCCAACCTTGAAACCTGACACCCTCCTCTCTAGGAGCCCCCACCTTAAAACAAATAAATACCCCGAAGGAACCACTCCCCGATGGCATTCAAATAAATGTCCCAGGAAGGAGCAGGGGAGGGTTCTCTGGGCCTTCTAGGTCACTTGCCTGCCACAGACATCCTGGGGCTTGTGCTTAGAGACAGGCCAGCCAGGGGACCCGTCAGAGTGGGCAAAGGAGAGAGGCTGGGCCACCAGATCTCAGGAATGAGGAGGCAGGGATGGTGGTTGTTATCCAATCAGGACTTTGAAAACATGCGCTGAGATTCCCTGCAACTCTCCCGTTACTCAGCATTAGGCCTTGAATCCCCTGACCAGGGAGGGGAGGCGGAGAGCCATTTTGGAGGGTGGGGAGGAACCGGGATCAGTTCTCTGGTGAGTCAGACACACTTAAATAGAGCCCAGAGACTTGCCTGGAGGGAGGAGAGAAGCAGGAGGGACCCATGAGGCCAAAAGCCTCTTTGTCTCTGACTCAGCGGAGAAAACCACTAACATTTCTCAGCTTCTGCGGAAGCTAGGAATAAAAGCTCTGGTCTGTCATGGGTGGGCTACTCAGCAGGGTCACTAATGAAAACTAACTTCGGGATCTCTAAGAAATCAGGGAGAAGACAACTGACCCTGTAGGATAACTTGGAGGTGCTGCAGACCCTTCCTTCAGAGGCAGGGAAGGGGAGGTGCCCTCAAAGGTGGGCCATGTCAGTTTACGGATGGGGAGGAAAGAATGGATGAGATTGTGCTGGAGCACTGGACCTGTCCCCCTCGCGCATGAGGAAGAGGGAAAAGGAGACCACGTTTCAAAAATAAACACAAACCCCAAAATAAACACTGTTAATGGAAGTGACTAATCAGGGTGTGCTGAACTTGGTGGTTCTTGATAAGATAGAGAGGGAAATGCACTTGGAAAAGAACAGATATTCCCCGCTTTGGCAAATAAAGTGACAGGGCCCCAGGTTAGGGCCAGGCTGGGCCCGGAGCTACGGTGAGGTTTACAGCAGTTTCTCAGCCCTGCCAGTAGCCTGGGGCCAGGACGGAGTGGAACTGGGCAGGCAGGGGAAGCCTGCAGTGGGCACTCCATCCCTCTTGAGCAGGTGTGGACATGGGACTCCAGATTCCTCAGCCTTTGAGTGTAGACCTGACCCGCAGCTGTCTAGGAGCTAACCGGCCTTCTGCCTCTGGCCAGGGCTGCACCATTGATCCCTGGGTTTTGAGGCATCCAACTTCCTGGCCTGAGCAACTACTGGTTTTCCTGACTCCCCACCCTGTGGACGACCATTGTGGGACTCTTCAGCCTCTAACCACATAAGGCAATTAATAAATCCCCTCTTATAATTAGACATATTCCACTGGTTCTGTTTTTCTGGAGAACACCAAAACTTTTTTAATTGATATAGTAATTGAACATGTCTATGGGGTAAAATGAGCTGTCTGGATACATGTGGAACCATCAAATCAGGGTAAGGATCACATCTGTCACTTCAGATATTTATCTCTTCTTTGTGGTCGAATATTATTTAGCCATGAAAAGGAGGAAATCCCATCACTTGCAACAATATGGTGAAATCTAAAGGATATGATGTTAAATAAAATGAGCCAGGCACAGAGGGACAAATGCCAGCCATATGATCTCTCTTACATACGGAATCTAAAACAGCCAAACTCATAGAGGTAGAGAAGAGAACAGGGCTTGGCAGGGCCTGGTGGAAGGGGAAAGGGGGGACCTCGGTCAACAGGTCCAACTTACAGATAGGAGCACCCCTGCTTTCCATGAGGAGGCTCAAAATGGCCTTACTTGGGTTGGGTCCAAGTACCATTGAGGGGCCAGTTAAGTGTCTGGCCCTTCACTACAGCCAGTTTTCCCTCTCCAGGGTCTCTGGCCTCTCTTCTCTCCTGGCCGGCAGAGACATAAATAATGAATGGAAGTGCCAGAGCCCCCACCCCAACCTCCAGCATGCAGGGCTCTTTAAGGCAGACCTGGCCCCATGGGTGAAGGACTGGTGAATAGAGGGGAAATGGAGGGGAAGCAGGAAACCACAAGGTCTCCTACTTATAGTCCTGCATGAGGGCAGGAGGCTGGCACAGTGCCGCCTGTTGGGGAGTTCACCCTGTGGCCTGGTGACTGCGAGCATTGTGAAGACCGTGGCCCTGACTTCCCCAACATTGCACAAAGACTCAGACAGAAAGGGCTGCTGCACCCACCATCATCCCCTCTCTCCATGTCCCCAGAGAACAGGGACATGCCCAGAGAGGTGGAGAAAGGACTACGGTGGCACACCTGTCATGGTCTGTATGAGCTTCCTCTTGCTGCAGTAACAAACGACCACAGACTTAGTGGCTTAAAACAAGACAAACCTCTCATCCTCCAATTCCGAAGATTAGAGGTCCAAAACCGACTGAGCCCAAATCAAGGTGTTGCTGGGCTGCACTCCCCACAGGCTCTAGAGGAGAATATGTTCCCTTTTCCTCCTTTAGAGGTCATTTGCATCCTTTGGCTCATGGCCCCTTCCTCCATCTTCAAAGTCAACCATGCAGCATCTTCAAATCTCTTAGACTCTCTCCTGCCTCCCTCTTTTAAGGACTATTGAAGTCCCTGGACTTATCTTGATCCTTAACTTGATCACATTTGTGAAGTTCCTCTTGCCATGGAAGGAAACCCTGTCCACAGATCCCAGGATCTGTGTAGAATGGGGACATCTCTGGGGACCATCATTCTACAGCAGGGTCAGGTCAGTACCTGGCTCAGGGATCTGACACCAAGCCCAGCATTTTTTCTAACTGGAATTGCACAGAGAGTAAAAACTCACAAAGTAGTACCTAGAGAAGCGGCACTCCAGACTTTAAAGGAGGGGACTCAGAGGCTTCTCAGATTGGCTCACTAAGGATCAGAAATACAATGAGAGTCTTCTCACTTTAACCAGGAAGAGAGGTTGAAACCCACAGATTCTCCTAAAGCCGAGAGCCATTACATGTTCATTGCCAGCCAAGAAGGCTTCAAGGCCCTCTGCAGTCCTGAGGGGCATGCAAAGACCCCTATGGAACGAGATATAAAAGGATGTGACTCTGTACAGCTCAGCATTTGAAGAAGGGACCAGCTCTTGAAGGAGTCAACTCAATAGCGCAACAGAACTTCTTTCAGTCCCTGTTTTGGGTCAGACCTGCTCCAGGCACAGGGAGCAGGAGAGAAGGGAGACGCAGCCCCTGGCCTCCCAGTCTGGGTGGGGAGGGGGCCGCTCTCCCCACTTGCACTCCACAAGTGAGGAAATGCATTGAGATCCCGGAAGCAGCAGCGGTCAAGTGAGCCTCAGAGCCAGACCAACACCGCAAGTTCACTGCACGTCTCCACTCGTCAGAACCCACTGGATCCACTCTGTAAGAAGATGCAGGAAGTGCTTCCCCAGGTGGAGGTGTGATTGTGCCTCCCCAGGGGAGGCTAGGGGACAGGTAGTTAGGGAGAGGTGACAATGGTTGGCACACAAGCAGAAGCACACACCAGGCCTATCTGCTCGGAGTCACACAGATGAGCGCATGCTGTGTCTCCACAACCCAGTGAGGGCAGTACCATCGGTTGGTCAGGAGATCGCTGAGACACAGAGGTGTGACGTCGCTCACTAAATCACACAGCCAGACAGAGGCATCCCAGCCGGGTCTAATCCTGGGTCAGAAAGTTACCTGCGTGTCTCTAGGGGCTCAGAAGGGCCAGGCAGCTGCTGGCTGGAAAGCAATGCTGGGAGCCACTTCTCAGACACCAATTTTCTCTTGCAAACAAAGGCTAAAGAGAGGGCCGGGGTCTTGGAAGGGTGTTTTAAAGACACTTTTGAGAAATCCTTTGGCCACCCCCAACTCTCTTGACTTGCAAAGTCTGCAGGGAGCTGATCTGTGTTCACAAAGCCCTTCCTCAGTGGAGGAGGTGAAGCCCAGCCCCGTCGGTGAACACAGCATCTCCCACCTCGTGGGTGGTCTTCGCTGAGCCATCCCACCAGGATGTGCTGGGAGAGACACATCCAGGCTGCCCGCACCTCTGGAAGAGACCTTTCAGGTGTCACAGCACAGCGGCAGCCTGGCCTCGGGGTGTGGAGTGCCACTCAGCAGCACACACGCAGGAGGGTGCTCTCCTGCATGGACTGGGAGCCACACTCCACACCTGCCTGTCTCACTGAGCACAGGTGAAATCAGTTCCAGGTGCTTCTCCCTTGTGCGCATTGAGTTCTGCCCAGGGAGGGTCTGCAGGATTGGAGAGGAAGAGCAGCGGCCCTAGAGAGACATAGAGAGGAGAAGGTAATGGACTGGTCCTCCTGCTCAGAGTCCTTTCCTTCTTCTCTGCCTCTCTCCACCTCCAGTGCAGAAAGCTCTGCAGGATCACCTCCCGGCTGGCCTGTGCTTTCCCCCCTCGGCAATCTGCTTTCCACCAAAAAAAAAAAAGTGTTCTAAATAGAGCGGAACTGGAGAATGGGACCGCAGCCCGGATGAAGTCTTCCCCTCCCAGGGGAGCTCAGCGTCCCACATGGAGGCCGGTCCACCCCCAGCACTTCTTACTCAAAGCATTCTTGACCCTGGAGCACCCGACCCTGACGGAGGCACAGGGCTGCCACAAATGGATTTTGCCTCTGGAGCAGTTTGCCTGGGTCAGCTCCCTCCACCCTCCCTGGCACCCAGGGGCCTGTGCAGCCTCGCCTGCTGCATCTGCCCCGGTGGGGAGACTCCTGCAGGAAGCCAGGGCCCTGCTCCAGGCAAACCTCTCCATTCACTTGTGGAGGGAGGCTGGGTGGCTCAACTAACCCAGCTGCACCTCAGCGTACCCGAGACTGAGGTCTGAACACAAGGACTGAAATCTCTCTCTTGCCATGGTGGATGGATTTAGAACAATTGTTTCCATTGAGTTCGAGTGTCCCGCTGCTCTGGTGGGGGCCTGAGCACTGCCTTGGGGATGTGTCCTCAGAGATTCCTCCTTGTTTCTGGAAGAGTCTATCCAAAGCTCATCCCCACGGCACACACAGGAAGACAGGCCCAGGCATCCCCAGCGCCAAACAGCCTCGGGTACCAAGGTGTTCACACCTTCTGCCTAAGAGTCTTATCCTTCAGTCCTCAGAAGACGCAGCTCCCAAGTGGGGGGAAGCTAGTTCTCCTGTCACTGTGTCACCAACTCATAACCCAGGTGCCAAGCCTGGGGCAGGTGACCCTGGGATGGCTGTGGCCTGTCTGGGAGGAGGGGTAGGGGGAGCAATCTGGAAGGGCAGAGGTAGGCTGGGGAGCTGATGGGGAAGTGTAGGTGGGCTAGCCCACCCGGCCCTCCACCCCAGCCACTTCCTGGTACCTCCACTGAGTAAAATCCTCAGGAATCTCCAGCCAGACCAACTCCATGACTTGCCAATGAGTCAGAGCCACCCTTCACCTCCTCTCTGAATTCAGCACCTCCAAGTATGCCAATTCATCCCACCAGGCACAGGCGAGGGATGTAGAAAACGAAAATGACTCTCAATAGAAAGTGAGAATTACTAACACTTACCACGGTCAGCGTCAGTGGTCAGCGTGGACTTTCGCCATCCCAACAGCACAGAAAACAGAAGGCAGAGGGGAACTCAGCCGTGGAGGGAGAGATGGTTGAAAATATTCCAATAGGGGCCTGGATAATACAACCCATTTACAAACAAAAATGACACTTGTTCCCAGGTGGCTTTGGGTTGGCTTCTCCCCTCCAAGTCACCTGTATTCATGAAAGAGGAAGTAGTCAGCCCCCCGGGCCTCCCACCGTGCCCCCTTCTCTTTCTCTCAAGTCTGATTCAGAGCAAGAAAAAAATTAAAGTGCTGAAACGAGGTATTTCTTTCCCCTCTGGATGAACTGTTTTACAATAAGCTACCTGCTGGGGTCAGGAAACGTGAGATTGGCGGATTTGGGCTCACACAGAAAACTCACGAGGGGGAGCCAGGCCTTGGAGCCCTTGCGGAGATGGTCGCCCACACCCCGCCCTTGGTATCCGCTCCAGCTCACGCTGGAAACCATTGCTGTCTTCTGCTCCCTCCTTCCCTCCTGGGTTCTCACTCAGCCAGTGCAAGGAGCTCTCCTGGAGAGGAGCTGCTTCCTCCAGGGCCAGAGGCCCGCCATGCTGACCCACTCTGGGAAGCCCGAGGATCAGGGTGGCTGGAGCCAGGGAAGGGAGAGTGCTCCCAAGGCGCCCATAGGAAACTTATTTTTCTTTACAGTTAGGTGTGTGATGCTCCAGAGGGAGAGGAATGATCAAAATCAAAACAAATAAACAACGGAAATAGGAGGCCCCTCCCTGGGAACGGGAACTGCATGGAATGAAAGTTTATCCAAACACATGAGGAAGCTGGTTGGTGTTGGAGACAGGCAGGAGCGCTCCTTCACTGGAAAGAAATTTGTTTATGACATTTTATTTGCTCCTTATTTTTTAATGCTCCTCTGGCCCCGGGTCCTGTAAACAGACCAGCTTTTCCATTCTCCCATGGTGCCAGGAGAGCCAAAGACAAGCAGGCTGAGCCGGTGCCAGCCCCCAGGCCACTGAGGTCTCACAGTTACAAGAGTCCACACCCAGGCCTTGGGCTCCCAGAAGGGGATTCCTTGGTTCTTGGTGGAATTGGGGTGAAGGATGAGATTTGAAATTTGGGCGTGGAGTTGGGGAGAAGGCTGTCTGGTTCACGGACTCCCGGAGCCTTGGAAATCAGCTCCCTCTCTACCCCAGGAGGAAGGGCCTCCAGGACCCAATGCGCATGCCTAAGAGCGTGCTTATTCTGCAGGGTCTTCTTAATTGGTAAATAAAACTGAAAGATTCTGGGGAGCACTTGGCCTTTGGAAGGAAAAAATCTTGACAATATTAGAGTCAGGTGAGACAAGATGATCGGTGGAGTCTCTGAGAGTGTCCAGGAGGCCCTGAGGCCCTCTGTTGAGGCCCTGTCCAAGCAGCTCAGCTCCACCCTACATCCCAAACAAAACCTGCAAAACCAGCGTGGAGGCCAAGAGGGGCGTGTCTGAAGTCTCCTCTTCCTGCCTGGGGACAGAGGTTGCCTGAGCCAAAGTGACTGCAGATGGGCCCACGTGTTCTGAGTAGAGACTGGACATCTCTAATCTGAAAACCCAAATCCAAAATGTTCCAAGACCCAAGTCTTTGCAACCTCCCTTGGAAGCACATTAAAGAAAAGGGCATTGAGGCACAGAGAGGGTGAGTTACTCACTTGAGGCTGCACTGCATAAGGTCATGGAGAGGAGGAGGCTGAGGCCTTCGGGTGCTGGAGCCGTCCGCCCCCTCCTCTACCCCGCCTTCCTTTGAGCATCACCAAGCCTACAGTAGCGAAGCTCTAAAGCAACACAGAGGTCTGTGACGTTCTCCACGGCCACCATGATGAAGGGGACCCAGGTGTCACAGCAGGCATTTGGTTTCTTTGGCAGAAATTACTGATGTTCATTGACATCTGTGTTCTCCCTGCTTTCTCCCACAGAGTGGGACATCTCCCAGCTCTTCTGCATCCATGGGGAGCTTTGTGACCAATCCCTGCCAGTGGGTATGAGCAGAAGTGATGGGTGTGCCCTCAAGGCCAAGGCAGTTAAACAGGAGCCGTGGGGTCCTCTTCCTGTTCCTTGATGGAAGAAGTAGCTCCTGACGACAGTGGTATTCTGAGACACAGGGGACCCCAAATTTCTACATGAAAGAGAGTACCCTTGTTCCCACCACTGCCAGCTCCTGTTCAACTGAAGTGCCAATCAGAACTCAGGTGACAAAGGAGATTGGGGAGTGTTTTGTTACAGCCGCCTGCTGGGACTGATACGTCATGGCAGTGGCCATTACACTGCCCTTGCAGGGTGTGCTCCAGAGCGTGTCATTCAGCCTCCCTCAGTCTTAGTTTCCTTATCAATAAAAACAAGGTCTCAAGACCTTCTCACAAGTCATTAAGAGATTCAGAGAGGTTTTCAATCGCAAATCTCCGTGAAACCACTGGATTACTTCCCCAATGGCCTCATTTCTCTCAGCCATATATTCTGCCATTTCTTTCTTGTCTAAAATGACTGCTGGAGCCTGTGGTCCACGGACGGCCTCCCCTTGGTCCCAGTTCACACTGCTCATGTTTCTAAGAGGCCAGGAGCAGGAGAGCTTGCTGTGCTTCCCTCCCCAAAATGCTCCTGGCTCCTCTGTTCTGTTCTAGCCTCCTCTCTGGGGGCAGTGATCAGGTGACAGGGGCGCAGCCTCTGCCTCCCCAGGCTGCCTGTTCTTGAGAGGAGCCTCCTCGTCTTTGCCCATGGTCCCCATATGGTGAGCCCTGGAACCTGGTGAGCCCCTGTTGTACTGAATCTGCCCACTGACGTCCAACTTCTCCACCTGAGACCTGCTGCAAGATTCACACTAGGTGAATCTCAGGAGCCCTGATCCAACCAGAAGCTCCAGCAATACTAACCACTAGTTCCTTTGGCAAAAGTGATTGACGGCTTCACATGCACCTGTCTTAAATAAGATTCTGAGAGCAGAGACCACTTCAGATGTGTGTGCATGTGTGTGTTCTGTTTCTCCTCCTGATAGATGAGATGGAACTCCCTAGAAATTCTGATCTAGATTTGAATTCATATTTCTCTTTTCCACCTTAAACATGAACCTAGCCTGCAGTTAACTGGGGGGGGGGGGGGACCAGACACATTCTATTTCCTTCAGGGGAACCAACCAATCAAAGCCACCAATTTTCTCTGCTGTTCAGATAAACTTTATTGATTAGTACCGGGCAAACAAAAACTAGGCAAATTTGGAGGTACACACAGCAACAGATTGTTCATAGGAAAAGTCGATTTAACATCTTTCTTGTACATCTATCATTTAAAGCTATCGCACTGCAAATTTACTAGCTCTGAACTTGAGACCTTGACGACCCTGGTTCTGAATTCCAACATGCACATGTAAGATTTGGTGGAGGCAATGGACCTCTCCTCTAGGCTCTGTCTTCTGGTGTTTATGTGTCAGACTGCATGAATGTCCGCAGAGTGCCTGCCCTGGGACCTGAACGTTACGGGGCATTTCAGGAAGAAATTCCAACCAGTAAGGGGTGACCCAGTTCCTGTTCTTAGAAAAGCAAGAGTGAGGGTACTGGGGGTGACAGAGGCACCCAAATCAAGCTCAGGGTAAGTGTAATCAAAGAGAGACTAATGTCTGTGGTCAAGGAAGGATGGACCAGCATCGTTTGAACACTTACACGATGTTCAATGTTTTAAAGGGTATGTGAGTGACCTCACAACTGGGTTAGAGGGAAGGAGAACTCCAGGAAGGCTTCCTAGAGAGGAGAGCAGCTGAGATGAGTCTGGAGGGATCCACAGGATTTTTGTAGTCTAGGGGCCCAACATTGATCCTTAAAAGGGTAGACTCCTTCATGAAGGATTTCCCAGGGATGAAAGATCATGCTGGACACTGTAGTTTGGATCTGGATTGTCCCCCAAAAGCCTGCGTGTCAAAAACTTGGTTTCCAACTTGGTGCTGGTAGGAGGTGATGGAAACTTCAAGAGCTCATCAGACCTTTGGGAACGTGCCCATGAAGGGGACTGTGGGATCCTGGCCCCTTCTTCTCTTTCACTTCCCAGCCATGAGGTAGGTGGTTCTGCTCTGCCACACATTTCCACCCCCACCAGAGGCCCAAGCGACGGGTCTGCCAGATCGTGGCTACAACCTTCCAGACTGTGAGCCAAAATAAACCTTTTCTCTTTGTAAGCTGGTTATCTCAGGCATTTGTTATGGTGATGGAAAGCTGACTCACACACAGAATTCAATAAAAACTCATTACCGGAATGCGAGAGGAACTTTCTTAATGAAGCAATTCCAGAACATTCCCAACTCCTGGCCACATGAGTAATCGGTAGGTAGAGAACTGCAGAGACCTGGGCCAGGGGCAGACTTGGCAAAGAGCCCTGAGGGTCCGGCCTGCAGCAGCATGCCCTACTGTACTGTACCCGCCATGAGACCTGAGCACCCCAGCACTGAAGCATTTTAGAACACGCCAGTTAGTCCTGGGGCTGAAGAAGCAAAGCATTAAGAAAGTTGCATCCAGTTTCATGGCAGCTCATACTTGGAACCTGGACAGCCTGTCCAGTCCCTCTGGTCTGATATGGATTCTCCAGGGAGAGTGAGTCACCAGGCGTGGTTGGCCCCTCCATGAGTAGTTCATCTTTCAGCAAGTGAGGCTGAGACCATCTGTCCTGGTAGGTAGGCCCTGTCACTGAGGAGGGAGAGATCACAACTGGGAACCAGCTGCAATCTGCTCTTTCCTGATGCTTGTGATACTGCTCCTTCCAAGCTTACTGCGAGACAGGACTTTGCCTTCCAGCCTGGGCCTGATGCTGGGGATGGTGATTCCAGCGAGGACACCCGGTGGGCTCACCCCCAAGCTGCCACATCACCAGCTCCCGTAGTTCCAGGCCAGTCAAAGCCCTGGGGAGAAGCAGTTGTATGAGCAGAGCATGACATCCACCCCCTCCAAACCCCAAACCTGAGTTCTGAGTTACCAGAAAAAGTGGGATATGGAGGGAAGGGGCTGGTGAAGGAGGAAGAAAAGAAGGAGACGGAAAACAATTCTCACACACACACACACAGCCCTTCGACAGACCTCGATAACCTTCAGTACCCAGTGATAGGCGCCTGACGGCATACAAAAGCCCAGGACGGGTCAGCCTAAGACTTAATATTTGCCTTTCACTAAGCAAACTAATAAATCCCCTATGGTTTTCGCCACGCAGAGCTCCCAGTTTTTATTTATTGGTCAAAACGGCAGGCAGGACTTTTCCCTGCCTCCCAGTCCCCCGGGGGGTCAATAGTCCCCCTTCCACCCTCCGCCACTGGCTGTGAGTCTATTTGCCTTCTCCCTCGACAAACTTGTGTTCAGTGCAACTGATGGCGTGTGCAAACAGCTTTGAAGTATTCCTTGGTAATGGACTTCCCCGGGACAGCTCCGGCTTTGACTTGTGCAGCCCAAGGCTGCTTGTCAGGGAATGGTCAGGTACCTGCTGGGTCAGGCAGGGCTAGGAATGTGACACATGGAGGAACCTTAGAGGACTGTCAAGACCAACCCAGAGCAAGGGACTGGCATGTGACCCCAGAGCTAGCTGAAAAGACTAGCCAGCATCCAGGTCTCCAGACTCCCCAGTGCAGGGCTCTGGGCTCATCTGCCTGGCATGCAAGGGTTTTATCCAAAGTCACCCTTTACACTGCAGCTTCCTGAGCCAAGGGACTTGCATGAGGTCCTACTATCTCTCTGGCAGCCTGTCTCGTTCTCCCACACAGGTTTCTAGCATCCTTTGAAGAGGAGAGGAGGTTTCCTGTGCATTGAGTTTCAAAGCCACAGAAACATCGCACAGGGAGGCCTGAATCAGATCTTGGGGGTAGAGTGGGAGCTAATATGAAATGAGGTTATGCTGGTAATGAATTGAGGCAAGATGAATGGGCCCAGAATGTGGGTGGAATAACTTTACGCTGCACCCTGGGCAACGTCGAACCCACTCCCATGAGGAACATAACATGGTGAGACTTGAAGACACAACCTACTGCAGAGCTGGTGGCTTGTGCATTGAACACAGCAGCAAGGCAGATGTCAGGACTCAAGCAGATCTCAGGACCATGTGCTCAGCACCCTTCTTTACGTGCAAAAAACTAAGATAAGGGACTTTGAGACAGAACTTAGGTTCCCCTGTGTCCTGGAACTGTGCTTTTCACCAGCATAAGATATACTGCCTGGATCCAGAAATAAGAGATGGAGCAACGTGGGTTAAGAGGGCAAGATGCATTTAGCTGAGATCTCATTAAGGAATTGATATTCAGGGCCACTTGGCGGCCATGAATTGCTCTTCAAAATTCTCCTGCTTCCCCATCAAGCAGGAGAATGATATTCAACCTTCCCTTGCATCTCCCACTCTGCCAAAAAGGTTGCCTCCCCCAGGGCTGGAGGAGCCCTCACCAGATGTTTGAAAGGGGATTCCTGCATGAGTCAGAGGTAGATCCAGAGAAGAGCGATGTTTGAGACCACTCAGGCCCCTGGGATTCTGGGATTCTATGTGGATGAGAAGATAAGGAAAGAGCGGGGTGTGTGTGTGTATGGGGGGTGGAGAGTTGTTGCCTTTGGCCCAACAGCTCGATTATTCTGGAACCAAAGAATGAATGCAGGACACACATGAAGGGAACAGCTGAAATGCATTCATCTTTTAAAAGAAAAATGGCACCCGAGAAGTTGGGCCAGCAGTGAAGATAGTGAGAGTCAGTTCAGAGGTAAACTCTCAGGGAATCTCGTGAGCGATGAGAACAGACTCAGGAGTCTACACACTCACCTCTGTCCTTGCATGTAATTACCTCCCGAGCCACACAGTACAAGACTCGCCAAGGGCCCATGTTCCAGCATGGCGGATGCTCATGCCTGTCTTTCAGCAGAAAAGATGGAAGGTGAATCCTCGACAAGCAGCAACAACTTCAGGGTGTCATGCAAGCCTGAAAACCTGGCTTTTCTAACCTGCAAAAGAACCTATAATTTGTCTTCTGACTGTTCTTACTTGTCATGAACACCAAAAAAATTGGGCAGGCCCAACTCTGCCCTCCTGTGCTGCCACCCCCACCCCCCACCCCACTACCACCTCCAAGTTCCGCTCCCTTATCCCAGATCAAGTCAGTGTCTGCAAAGGTAAGAATGAGCTGGGAGGTCCCACTCAGCACTATCTGAGTTGAATGCAAAGGTTATCTGGGAGACTTTGGAAAGAAAGTACACACTTAGCTCCAATTTACACGCCCTTGATATTTTAAATAATTTTAGAGTTCAAAGGAATTTCAGGAAGTCAACTCTTCGCCAACTCTTTTGCTCTCCAGACAAAACCATCCTGAAGGTTTTAGTTCTTTATTTCTGTCTAGTAAAGATGTAGAATTTTTATTCTACATAGCACATGAACACACACATCACCATTTTCCACTGTTCCCAGGGGCTATTTTTGCTTCTTAATGAACTGTTTTGTTTTTAGTGAAAAAGATTGATTTCACCAGTATAAGTAGGATTGTATTAGAGAGAAATCCCTGGTACCCTGAATCCCCACCATGCCCACTGTCCATATGGCTCCTCCTACTCTGGCTTTTATTCAATCTTATGCAACCCTTCCATTCTGGAGAGAACGGAATTGGTCAGGATGGGTGCCTGGACCAATGGCATCCATCTACAGGCTGCAGAGGACAATGAAGCAATCAGATGCAGAGTCCTGAACGGTATCGGGCCAAGCCTATCAGGAGCATCCATCAATTACAGTAGGAAAAGTAGCAGAGGCAGGGTCGTTGGGTCACCCAGTTGGATGACCAATTATTCTAGTGTGCCCAGGACTGTCTCAGGTTTAGCCCTGAAAGTCCTTTGTCCTGAGAAACCCCTTAGGCCTCTGCAAACAAAGATAGTAGGTCCCCCTCAGTCCATCGCCACAGCAGAATTCCAGAGTCAGGAGAAGTGAGTCAGGATGCAGAGCAAAGGATCAAGAGGACCAGGATGCAATTCTTGCTATTCCTGGAAACAGGTCATAGCTACTGGGTGTGCTGAATGACTTCGGGCTTCTTGACAAGGCCTCGCTGGGCAACTGCTGGAGTTGTTCCTCATCTGCCTCACTTCCCCTGTGACTTTGAAATGCACCTCATTCACAGAGGTGATACAAGTGGGTCTCTGTTTCTGAAAATGTGAACAAACCTGAGGGGTTCAATGGCTGCCCCATGTGCTAAGGAAAGAAGGGGACTCCCATACACCCTCTTCAAATTTCAGTAGCAATGAACATCTTTGGGAGGTTCTCCTCAGTCATTTTGGGGTGACTTGGAGATGCCAAGAATTACCCCAAGTTACTCACCCACCATAACACACCATCTACCGCACAGGGAAGCTTCCATTCTTTTATGGAAACTGCCCATTCGCTTTGGAAATGAGCACCGACATCTTTGACTCTGCGTGTTGGACAAGGATGGACTATGACACACACTTAGTGTTTTCAACCATGTTCACGGGGGCTACAGAGATGACTCACACTGCTGTCAGGGAGTGTCACCAGAAGACACTGGGGGAGGAATGTCCTCAATAAACACTCCCAACCCCAGGATCCAGCTAGTATGTTATGAAGCACCAAGATCCTGCCTGGATCCCAGCTGCCACCTGAGAGAAGAGGGTCCTAACAGACGAGTGGATCTACCAGAAGATCGAATGAACAGTTCATTTTTGTCCTTCTGGAAGTCCACCTGTGTGCAACCTAAACAGAGAGAGCTGAACATGGAGAACACCAGCCCTCAAGATCCAACTCCCCTGCCCACACCTTCTCCAATGGCCCTGATGTCTGGGAACCTAAAGGACTTCCGTGCTGATTCTTGATCATTCTGGAGCCTGAGGTGGGAGGGGCTGGTCCAAATACCATTCCCAAGCTGCTCACAATGTACAAATGGCGGTATCTTTAGAAAGAACAGGAACAAAACCCAAGACCGCATTTGACTCAAGTGTAGTTAACTATTCACTCTACATCCGGCCAGCAAACAAGAAGAATCGCTGGGTCCAAAGGCACTTTGGGCGGGGGAGGTGGGGCAGGCAGGGAAGGGCTTGGGGCAAAGCCTGGGAGCTGGGGTGGGGTGGGGAAGAGTGTCAGGAGCAGGAAGCGAAGCGGCAGCGGCAACATTTTCCACCAGGAGGAAGGCCAGGTCTGGGAGAAGGAGTCTTCTCTGGCTGCAGGTGGCCCCAGCCATGCCTCTCCCTGCTCGCTCAGGTCCACACCTGGTTGCTCCTTAGGGCGAGGGTCTTTGGTTTCCACCCATATGTCTCCACAAGTCCAGAAGTTTCTTTATTCCCCAAAATAAAAAGTCCTAATCAAATCCAGGGCTCTTGACTCCCAAGAGGTGATCTGACCTCAGTCAAGTCCTTCAAGGGGTGCTGGGAGCACGCGCTGGTTCCGGAAGGCTTCCAGGTGGGTGGTGTGGGCAGGAAGGCCAGGGCTTGGTCATCTTCCCGGGCCTGCGAATTGAAACAGTGAAAGAGTTAGACGCAGGCTTCCTCGCTGGTCACACATGCCTTTGGGGTCCGCCTCACTTTTTTCTGACATCAGTCCATAATATGCGAGTTGATGTTATAACTGAACAGAATATTAAAAATGCGGTAATTTAGTTAAGAAAGGAGACATAGGCACACTTCCTAGGAACTCCCTGCACAATGAATCATCACCAGGAGCCCCTGCCCAGACCCACTGCCATGCCCAGCGCTGACTTTAAAGAATACCCTTGAACTCAGTTGGCCCCGAGAGGTGGGAAAGTCAGTTTTCCAGCTGGCCACCAGCATACCGGCGTAACATGGAGCCAGCAGCATGGAAGTGTTAGATCGTCCACTTCACAGGGAGGAAAGCGGAGGCCCAGAGAGTGCAGGGTTACAACCCCAGAGTCCACCCCAACCCTAACCCTAACCCTCACCCTAACGTCCTCCCTGGCTGAAACTTCTCTGCTGTCAAAACTCCCCCGGCAACGAATCAGGACCTCTCCCAGTGTGGACAGTGGTCTAGTGGGAAGAGGAAACCATTAAACACACTTCTCTCTCCCTAATGCTGACAGCAGAGAAGTTAAGATGGACTGGGACTCCCCATCTCTTCCTCACACCCCCCAATCCCCATTGCTAAGTAGCAAATATATTTAGCACTGCAAAATGCCCTCACAGGACTTGGCTCTTCTAAAATTGATGAGACTCAGGACTGGAGTCAGCAGCCTGTCCACAGATGCAGACAACCTGGTACTTCACGAAGGAGGCTGCTCTCTGGGTCTCTGATGCCAGCGTTCACCGTCAGCCCAGAAGGAACAACTTGGATGACTTGAGTCTGGGCATTCACTGGTACCCTCCCCGCTGGGCCCATCGGGGAGGTGCTGCTGACACAGGATTTCCTTAGGCAAGCAAGAAACCAGGAGGCAATATTAGGAGGGAAAGAGCTGGAGGTCCTGGAGGCGCTCTTGAAACACCATGACAATGGCCGCTCAGCCTGGTGCAAAGGCCCAGGGAGGTGGTCCTTCCTGTGCCGAGGTGGCTGAACCCTAGGCCGGGATGGAGCAGGGCTATGAAGCCCAGAGAGGAGGTGCTAATTGCCAGAAAGGAGAGATGTCCCAGGGAGGGCCCAGGGCCCTGAGCAGGGAGAAGATGCTTCAAGACATTTCTCTGCAGGGGAACTGGGAGAGGAGACAGTCTGCATTTCAGAGTCACCTACAAATAAAAACCCAAATGGCAGCCAATGTGCAGACACAGAGGCGCTCTGCCACTCTCTGAAGAGTGGCCAAGAAGGAAACTGGGTGTCTTCACCCTCGTGTTGCCCAGGCCCTCTGGACACTCCCTTCCAGCTGGACCTGAAAACACCCCAAACCAACCCAGTTCTCTAACTTTCCTCCGGTTTCCTTTCCCCTCCTGGGCAGCAGCCCTCTGAGCCATCTCAGAGAGCCACCGTGGGCACGAAGCCTTCCCCCCAGGGAGATGCCTGCAGCTAGCAAATTAATTGGCAGCAGCCAGGACTTCCTTCTTGTTGCCAGGCAACTACATGCACTTGGCAGAGGGACTTAAACACAGGAGAATGTTGTGAGGCATTTGCAAAATAAAATAAAAAGTTAAAATTCAGCTCCCCAGGCGCCCATCCCAGCACTGCAGACCCAGCCCAGGGGAAGAGGGCGGAGGGGGCAGTGAGGGAATCAACACAGAGAAGGAAAGTGAGGTTAGGACCAGAACAGACCCTCCCCGGCCCCACATTCCTCTTGGCATGGCATCTGTTTGGCTAAAGACACGCCTCCGTCAGCCAGGAGAGAGGCAGGCAGTCAGAAGGCACCTCGAGATCTAAGATTGTTACAGCAAAGGTTTACAACGCACTGCTGTTCCTGTCTCTCCGTCATCCATCACTCCACAGGGGGGTCATAGTGCCAAGGTGACACAGCCCGTGGGGCAGGACCCGCCCCCACCCTGCCCCTGGCACTCGACCATTTTCACGCCTGTTGCCGTGGTCACTGGGAGCTGACTGGCCTTGCCCTTCAGTCCTGCTCTGGCCTCCTCCACACCTCCCAGGCAGAGAGGGACAGGCAGTCTGTGACCTGAGCAGTCCACGGGAGAAAAATGGAATGAGGAAAGAAAGAAGAGCAGGAGGAGGTGGATCAGTGGCCCCCAAACACATCCACATCCTGTGCCCTGCCACCTCCAAATGGCACCCAGGCCAAAGGGGCTGTGCAGTGGGATTGAGCTGAGGGTCCTGGCCCACTGAGGAGGGCCCTAAATGTCATCACCAGTGTCCTGATGAGAGAGGCAGAGGGAGATTTGACATGCAGAGATAGGGGCTGCTGGGATGATGGACACAGGAGCTTGGGAGGGCTTCAGAGGGGGTCATGAGGCCAGGAGAGCAGGTGGCCCTGGGAGCCAGGAAAGGATGGACTAGAGCGTCCCTGAGAATCCATCATATAGATACTTAGCTCCCTGAAACTGTTTTCAAGGCACACTGCACCCCTCAGAGGGTGTTTTGTTTCGTTTCGTTTTGTTTTGTTTGCTTGTTCGTTTTGTTTATTTATTTATTTTTGTTTTCTTTTTGCAATGCTGGGGGTTGAACACAGGGCCTCACGCTCTGTGGGCTTCACCACTGAGCCATACTCCCAGCTCTAGCCGCACAGATTTTTGAAGAGATGATCACCATAGGGATAGAATTTAACAGCGAGATGGAGCTGATCAGCAGGGGCAGGTCCAGAATTTGGCTTCCATAGGTCTAACCAGCACTGCAGGCTCAGAAGAAAAGAGGTGGTCTCCCAGAGCCACTGAGGCACGGGGCAGCCCCCGCTTGAAGTGAGCTGTTAAATTACACCATGTGCTGCCTGCAACTTGGACAGGATGCTTAATCCCTTAGAGCCTCACTTTCATCATTCCAAAACAGAGATAATAGTATTATCTATCTTGCAAAGCTCTTAGGATTAAAAGATAATACATCAAAAGTACCTAGCGCATGGCAGATGCCAAATAAGTGATAACTCTTGAAAGATCAGTCATGTGGACCTGGGCAGAAGCTGTGAGTTGCCCACCCCAGTATCTACTCTCCCCTTTCTACTCAGTAATAGAACTCTGATTTTTGGCGGGCAAAAAGACTACATTTCCCAGCCTCCCATGTGGCTAGATAACGTCAGGCAACTAACTAAGATCTAGTCAATGAGATGTAAGCAGAACTACTGGAGTAATTCTGGTGAGGCTGCTTAAAAGGAACCCAATTTTTACCTTCTGCTTTCAATGAGGGACATGATGGTTGGTGCTCCAGCCGTCATCTTGGTCAACAAAGACACTGAAAATGGAAGTCATGCACTAAGATGATCCAACAAGATGGGATCCTGGATCCCTGATCACTCCAGTGCTACTTCCCTAGTCTGGGATGGCCTGCCTCTGGATTTTCTGTTATGTAAGAGAGAGTGAGAGAGAGAGAGAGACTCTTCTGTTTTAGGTAAGTTCATGCTGTTCTAGAGTTTTCCAGTAATTATAATGGATACAATATATTTCAGACCCAGGCAAGCAGGATTCAGAGACAATCTAGAGCAATGGTCTTCCAAGGGCTTCACCATCACAAGAGCACCTGTTAGAAATGAAAGTTCCTGGGCCTTGTCCCAGACTTACTGAATCAAAATCTTGAGTGGAGGCCTGCGATCTGTGTCAGCAAGACTCCAGGTAATTGTGATGCACATTCAAGTGTGCGAACCACTGTTCCAGAGCAGGATTTCTCAACGAGGCACCGTTGGAGCAAAATAACTCTTGGTGGAGCAAGGTTGTCCTGGGTGTGGGAGGATGCACAGCAGCCTCCCTGGCCTCTACCCAGTAGCACCCCATCCCAGCTGTGACCATCAGAAATGTCTCTCACAGTGCCATATGTCCACAGTGGCGGGGGGGCAGCACAGTTGCTCCCAGAGAGAAACACCACCCCTGAGTCTCTTCCTCCGTGTGAACTGCAGGTCAGAATGACACCAGGGCCCAGGCCTCGCCCCCTCCCCTGCCCAGGTAACTCAGAATCAGGGAAGGAGGGACCAAGGCAGCAGCTGCAGCTCCCTGGGTGAGGCCTGGGTCAGCCAATGTCAAGAGCTGCGGCAGAAAAGGGACAGGCCCCAAGACAAAGTGCTCCAAGCTGCTGGAAGGTTCTGCACGGCCATGGTGCAGAGGACCCAAGAGGCTCCTGAGCAGAGCCTCCTAAGAGGAGTGAGCAGAGCAGAGTCGGCACCAGCATCCTAGCGGCCAGATGGGGTGGAATTCCCGGCATCTGTGTCACCTGGTTTCCCATAAGAACAGGGTGGACACCTTTCAGTCCCTCACATGAATAAGCACACAAAGCCCCAGTCCCTCCCCTCATAAACAGCACACACCGGGAGCCAGCTCCCACGGGCTGCAATAACCATGAGCTCACCAGCAGGGCTGACTTCACAGGGAGGCCATGCAGCCTGGTGGGGCCTGTCTGGAGGTGGGGAGAGAGGATTCCCTTTCCGGTGGGTCGACCCTGTGGGCACCGAAACCAGGGTGTGTTCCGAGCAAGTAGAGATGTCACAGAGACCTAATCTGCTAAATTGGCTTGGCCCCTGGGTTCACAACTAAGATGAAAGGAGGAAGGAGGAAGAATTAGATGAGAAACCAGTGACCACGATGCTCTGACCCCTTCAGGAGAAAGATGGGACCCCGGGTCAGCTCTCTTTCCTGCAGGGATGGTCTTTTCGCTATTTCATCCCCAGCCTGCCCAGCTGACATGCTAAGGCTCCACTTCCCTGTGTCTCTTGGTCCACATCATTAAGACCAGGGTGTCAAGAAAGGAGGCAAGGGGAGGTGGAGGAAAGGAGGAGAGGAAGAGGCAGAAAAGGAGATGAGAAGAAATGAAGGAGGGGAGGACAAGAAAAAGAATGGAGGAGCTAAAGACGCTGGTGTGCCAGGTCTTTTAAGGACCAGCTTTAAATGGCGTCTCTGTTCCCTACCATCTCAGCCTGGCCCAGCTGGCTGAGATGGATAGAAGAGGGAACAGGCATGAGTTGATGGAACAGACAAGCCAATCCCAGGAGTCTCTCAAAGCCACATACAAATGATGGGATGTCCCTGCGTGTCCTATCCTTCCCTGGGGACTCTGTTCTGTTCTGTCAGTCCATCAAATGCAGATGACTGGCACAAGGGAGAAGACTCCCAGATGCCCCATACCAGCAGCCCCACAGAGGCAGGAACCCGGGTCCCCTGCCAGGGCTCTCTGCTGTTCTGAGGGACTTCTAGCGGGTCACTGTGTGCAAGAGCAGAGTCAGAGGAATTGAGGACTTAACTGCTGCCACTGGCCGCTTCCAATGCCCCCAACCCCCCTTCCTCACCCTAACCCCTCCCACAAAGTCAAATACATCCCCCACTTGACAAAGACCCCTGGGTTCCCTCCAGCCTGTAAACCCTGTGTGCAAATGTCCTGACTCTCGCAAATGTGTTAAAAAATAAACCTTAAAAAGCTTCCAGATGTTCTGTTTGTGTTGTGGTGTTTCTGTGCTCGGGTCTCCAGGGGCCAATACAATGATGCACATGTATTTTCCTGACGGACCACAGGAAGACGAGGCAGCCAAGAGGCACAGCCTGGGGTGAGGGGAGGTAACCCCTCCCCAGGACATGGGGACCCATCCACTCCCACCGCAGAGTGTGCCCAGATCCTTCCCCTTTCTCTTCCACCTGCATCCCCACATCCCATTTCTTCCTCTCTGCTGGGGGGACACACGCCTTTGGGGTTCATGCCACAAAAGCCTTCAAGACGGCAGAGTCCGTCTGAGATTCCCAAGGGGGAAGCTTTCAGGTTTGGTCTTTCCCAAGCACCCACCTCACTTCCCCATTAAACTTCTCATACCAACTGTCTTGGGGACATTGGTCAGGGACAAAATGACACAGGAGTGACCCTCCTGTTTAAGATGTTAAAGACTGCTTGCAGGGACCATGGAAGGAGCTGGACCAGCCAGAACAGGGAACGCAGTTCATGGCTTGCCGGGGCCCCTCTGGGGCTGGTGGCCTCTGATCTACAGGCAGGTAACTGCCAACGCGCTCCTTGTGCACACACCGCTATGCACGCACCTTCCCACCATGCTCACACCCAGGGGCCGAGATCCTTTGCCCAAGGTGACGCCTGTTCCCTTTGATGCTCGCAGGGTGTGTTCCCATTGGGCGAACCCCAGACCTCAATAAACCGGGCATATCAAGCGGCCGCTGGTTTGCAATTGCACCCGCTTGTTATCTCTGGCCGGGTGGGGCGCTTCGCGGTGCACAACTTACAGGTAGATCAAAGACCCTTCCGAACCTGCCGGCCCGGATCCCTGTTTGTCCCCTGTGGACTGTTTCTAAAGATGGACTTTAAAGATAATGGTACCCCGGGCCTGGACGCCCTCGTGTCCTCATCTTATCATGCAACATGTCCCTCTGGGCCATCTGGCAGCCAATCCAAAGGCCGTGCTTGCTCCCTTCTTTGAAGGGCCCACCTAACAGAAGCACAGGGGGGACGGGCCACGCAGGTGCTCCTGTGAATCACGCCAGGCAGGACGTTCCAGAGAGGAGGTCATTTATTACCTGCTTTCCTCAGCAAGAATAAACTGCCAGGTCCCTGCTCCTGGTCCCCAGAGTCCCCTGTCCGACACTGCAGTCTACCCAGATGTTAAAGGGCCAGCAGTCGATCTGTAGTGCGGATCCCAGAGTTGGAGTTGTGTGTATCTGGGACACTAAGGGACTGCCCACTGCCTGGGGAGAGAGCACAGGCCCTCTGCCATGGGTGCAGGCAGGCCTCGCCCTCCTGAGGGCTCCTCAGCCCACCCAGTAGGTCTGCCAGGGTGCAGGGGTATCAAAGTTATCATCTATGCTGGAGAGGAGGGAGGGAGAGGAAGAGACGGGGGGAGAGAGGAAAGAAAAGAGCAAAAGGTCAAGCAAATCACCAGCCACACAAGCTGGTTATCCTAAAAGTACAACAGGGACCTGGGGCAGGACACCCATTCCTACCAATGGGAAGACACTGCAGGTGGCTTGTCTCCTTGGAGACCACCGAGCTTAGTCACCTGCCATCTGATCAGGGTTCAAGTCCTGAATCACCCTCGTAGAAGCTGCAGGATCCTGGGCAAGTTACCTCTGTTCTCTTTAACTCACCCATGCAACAGGGAGAACAGCAGCACCTAGTGAGGACTGAGTTAAGCACTGAGGACTTAGTGGGCAGTATTTGTCCTTATCCCTCTATTTCCAAAACTCGAGCACTCTCTCTATTAAAGAGCACAGACAGCACATGCCCAAGGACGGAAGGACACTGCAGCCCTTCCACGGCTGGTTTTTGAGCTCAGATCATCTCTGACAGGTGGACCAAGAGGTCCAGATCCATCCTCCATTACTTTTTTTTTAGCACTCCTAAATTCCAGAGGACACGGGTCAAGAGCAGGGGAGGCATTGAGGCAGGAGTCGTGAGTGGGGCAGGGGCTTAAGAAGCCCCCACGTGGATCAGTAGTTCAGCCACTGATAAAAGCTGAGGCTAATCTGAACTTCAGTGGAAATACGGGGATCCGACGTGTATCCCCGTCCTTCGAACCCTGGTCCTGCCTTCCTTGAACCCCAGGGTTACGGTTGGAGGCCTCTGCTCGCTCTCAGTGACACCACCACCTTCACAGATAGGTTCCGCCACCTCGATGGGGAATGGCGTCCTGAGGACCCTGGTCTGCAGGGCTCGGGTGCCACGTGGCCTGGCCAGCTTGTGGCTTCCGTGCCAAGGTGACAGGAGGAGCTGGGGTCAGCACTATCCTACCACAGGGGGCCCAGGCTATTACCCAAGGCTGCAGCTGGGCTCTCCGAGGCTGGGAGGTCAGGCAGCAAGTTCACTGAGCAGGCCACCCACACGGCACACCAGGGCTGCTGGACTGTCCCCAGGGCAAGAGCTGCGCTGGCCCTTGGCCCTGACTCGGAAGACTCCACCATATGGCTTCCTTTGGGAGCAGAGAGGAGGAAAGGAAGTGAGCCAGGGGAAGAGAGAGCCATGCTTCCCCCCGGGTGCTGGCAACCCTCCCTGGGCAGGGGCCCCACGGGTTAGCCTTGTCCCAGCAGGTCCGAGAAAAAAGAGGGTGTCCAATAAATGTAAGGAGTGATGGCTGATAGTGACATGCCCGAGGAGATCAGGTTCCCCCTCCGGGACAGGCTCTTTCTCTTTCTCTCTCCCCCAGATGTGTTCCCAGGATCTGATCTGAACTTCAAAAACCCTGGCGTCTGGGTCACTTCACACTCTTTCAATTAAAGACCCAAACTGGGTTTTCATGTTTGCAGAGAACTCCGACCAAAAGTGTAGGCAGTTGAGCAAAACAGGAAGAGAATGACCTGCTGTCCCCTCCCCTCTGAGTCCAGGGAGGGGGACAAAGCAGGGAAACACAATCTTGGTTGCTCTGGCCTCAGGGTCCCCTGAAACCCTGCCTGCTCTCCTGACAGCCCTTCTCTCCTCTTGGTCCAGCAGGCCCCAGTCCCCATCCTGTGCGGCAGGGGCGGGTAGGGAGCTGGGTGAGGTTCTAGAAGAGGCAGAGGTTGGGAAGGGATCTTCTGGCACAGCTGCCAACAACAGAGCAACCTTTCCAGGTCGCCCGGCATGCTGGGACTTGCTGGAAACCAGAGCTGGGGCTGGAGAAGGGGGTGGACAGTGGAACCAGAATTCAAAGGGGCAGCTGAAGGAGGGGGTCCTGGGTGGGGGGGGAGGGGGAGGTTTCAGTGAATCATATAAATTAGAGACAGAAAGGAAGTCAGGCCACCTTCATTTCCTCCCTCTCCTAATAGGAATTATCTCATTAGCCCCTGAGCTTCCTAGAGGCGAACTTGAAATGATTCCTGTAATGGGGATTTCAATCTCCAGCTCCCCTCCCCCAGGCACGCTCTTTCTGTCCCAGGAGAGCCAAGAAAACTCTTAAAGGGACAGCACGGAAAGAGGTCAGCTCAATGTGCTGAAGACCTCATCCATCCATACCACCGAGGTCCTGCCCTTCACCCCATGTGTCCACTTAGAGGAATTTATTCCTCTAAGGACAAAGTTACAGATTTGGTGATACTGAATAACACACATTCCTATAACCTCTCTACCCCTGCAAAAAAAAAGAGAGAGAGAGAGAGAAAAGAAAAGAAAAGAAAAGAAAAGAAAAGAAAAGAAAAGAAAAGAAAAGAAAAGAAAAGAAAA